>VXAA01006217.1:124628-140852 GCA_013399115.1 Anseranas semipalmata | reverse complement strand
TTTTTTTTTTTTTTTTGTGTCATGACTAAAAGATCATTGCCATTTATTGTCAGAGCTAAAATGAGCATGGACATGGGTGGCCAGACACTGAGAGTTTTGCTATATCTACTCTTTCTGGAGGATAAAGGAGTATGGTCAGCCTCTTTACTTTTCTTCTGTAAGATTTCCTGAGGAGATGAGCTAAAGAAAAGCTGTGGTTTTTCTGGAGTTTCTGGTTTTTTTTTTTTTTTTGTTTATATTTCATTTTGAAACTGGTACTATGAATGGTTCTTGAACCGATATGTTTCTGTCACTGGTGTTACTCAGTTGCCCAGAATGTCAATTATTCTGAAAACAGGGAACTGTAAGAGATAACCAGTTACTCCTGGCTCTAGTGTAATAAAGAGAGGATTTCAAAAACATCGTTGTATTCTCCTAAGCATGGCAAAGAGACACCTCATTCACTGATGTGTTTTCCTATTCCTGGGTCCTATCCATAGGGCAGGGCTGCTGACTGGAGCCTTCTAAGGAAGGACTGTGTTGAAACAAACAGATGAAAGAGTATGCTTCCCTCTGCAAATAGTTTTTCATCAAACACTTTCATACTTATTGCCAGCCTCACCCAGATACTTTTATGACATCTAGTTTCTTGAAACTTCTCCAGCTTCCTTGGGCTTAGCTCCAGTTGATGGCAAAGAATCACAGGAGCAACTAAAGGAACAAAATTCTGAAGGTCTCTGGAAAAAAAGGAATCAAGATTATGTATTGTACCAATGATTTGGAAAAAGTAGAGTCTTGGCACCTGGTATTTAACAGTATACCTTTCTTATCCCATTTGTTTGTGTATTTATCAGGATGCCTTTGTAGCATTTCACAATGATAAGGCTCTGGTGAAAAAATACTTGAAATGTCTGCTGATCGGGGAGCTGGCACCAGATCAACCCAGCTTTGAGTCTAATAAAAAAGTGAGTGTCCTAGAATCTAGCTGTGGGAATGGATTGGGGTTCAGCATGGGAGGAGAGATAAAAAAAGAGAGGTAGCAGATATAATTTCTGAAACAGCATAACTGACACTGTACCACAGGCTGGGTGGTGGGGAGGTAACTGCCAGTAGTCATGCATGGAAACGTGCAGCACTGTCCCAGAAAAGCTAGAGCCACACCTCGGTGTGAGGAATGACCAAAGTCTGTTCAGTTCTTCCTACTGTGATGTCTCACTAACAGGGCCTGTCAGCAACTACTTTTCCATTGTCAAAGCAAAGCTGAGATCTGTTGATTGCATGCTCATTCTCACACAGATCCCTCTGATAGAGTATCTCCACTGACTTCCATGGCTGGGATTCCTGGGTCTGCTGTGTTACATTTTCAAAGTAGCTAGTGAATTAATACTCACTTTACCCACAGAAAGCACTTTTAGAGGACTTCCGTGAGCTCCGCTGCACTGTTGAGAAGATGGGACTTCTGAAGCCAAATTATGCCTTTTTCTTCCTGATTTTCCTTCACCTCCTGGTACTAGATGCTGCATCCTGGCTCACGGTCTGGTACTTTGGGATATCCTTAGTGCCTTTCCTTGTTGGCATTGCATTCTTCACCATTGCTCAGGTAAACTGCTGACAGCAGTTCAACAGTGCAGACATATTGTTTTTTCCAGATGGAGAGGAGTAAAGAAATGTTCATATTGCAGTCATTACTTTACTGCCTCCTCTTAGATCTAATAATCTGGCTGAAGACAACAACCATGTTCTACATCACAATTTTCTTTGCTTCCAGCAAGTCTAGGTTTGCTGACAAGCTGCTAGTATGGTTGGTGAAATGTTGTGAGGTTGAGCTGGCCATTTCACAAGATGGGATGAGCTGATCTAATCACTCACCCCAGACAGAAGAAGGAATATCTCATTCTCAGTTCCACTTCTGGCTCCATGTTCTGTTTATTGTCTGATGGCTCTGGTGTTTGTTGGGTCCTTTATGAGCCAATTGCACTCACTAACCCTGAATAATTTTCTGCTGAATTACTAAATTAATTCAGTTCATAAAGGTGTGATACATGTCGGGGTCAGAGTAGGAAAGGAGGAAACAGGACTCTATGGCCCTTCAGTGGGAGAAGTTGGAGGGTGAGAAGAAGAAGGAAAGCAAGACTTTCTTAGTAGTGCTGAAACCCTACGTTCCTCAGCCATTCATGAAACAAATGCAAAGTAAATCTTATTTGCCATCACCTATTTGCCTAATATCTGCTAAAGCAGATATTCTTCAAGGAGCTCAAAGAACTTTTAAGAACTTTTTTTTTTTTTTTTTAATTTCCATGAGAATATGAAATGCAATGAAGCTCTGATATTCTTACACTTTCTAGATGGTTACTTGGAAATTATATATGGGAATATATAAGAATAATATAGGAATAATAGACATATGTTGTAACAGTCAAATTAATTGTTATGACGCTTTGCTGCTACAATAAAATCCATATCTGTCATTGAACAGCTTTGATGGACAGTGGCCTGAAAGGAAGTTCTCAGCACTGAGCAGATAGGACTGTACAAAGTGTTTCTTCCCCAAACCAGAGGGAGATGTACTCACGCTATGAAATTACAGAGACTCCCAGGCGCAAATTATTGTGATTCTGTTTCCCTGGTGATCCTTTTGTCTTCTAGATCCAGATGGGCTGGTTCCAACATGATCTGGGACACTGCTCTGTCTTCAGGAAGCCTAATTGGAACCGTCTACTGCAGATGATTGTGATAAATGTTCTGAAGGTAATTGCTTCACTGTGGGAATATTCTCTGGGGCTAAACTGGTCTAAGCAATGAATGGGAGTGTCCCTACTTTCAGGCAACATTACTTGTGAGGAAAATATATTGCAACTGTCAATAACAGGTGGATAAATAGTGATGTAATAGCTGATATTCTCCTAATTTGAATCCCTGGACTTTGACTTTTCCTGCAGGGATTACCTGCCAGCTGGTGGAATCATCTGCACAACCAGCACCATGCCAAACCCAATTGCTTCCGCAAAGACCCTGATCTCAACATGCACCCTCTCTTGTTCAGCTTGGGAAAGACACTCTCTGTGGAGGTGAGTATGGGGGCATCTGGAGAAGCTAAGAGCCATTGGGATAAAAGATTTTAAAGACAGAAAGCTATAGATTGAAGTATAATAACCTGGATCGTCGCTTTCTGCCTAAGCCTGTGATAATTTCCAAAGTGTTTGGAGGTCTGAGAGTCTGATGGTCCGACTGTTCCGAGTTCTGTGCCTTTGTGGCACACTCCCAGTAGCAGATCCGCAGTTGGATGCATTCATGCCAAGGTTCATGTTCGATGTATCTAGCTTAAGCACCTACCTCAGGTCTGGATATCATGATGCTTAGGCCCTAGGTCCTGAGAAACAAAGTCTTAAAATCAGTACTTAAGTTCTCTGTGTTGCTAGAAGAGCAGGGTAAGCACCTTGAAAGTCTTCCAAAGAATGAGTCAGTCCACTTGATTAGTGTTAGCTGTTGTTTATGATATTGTAGATAGTGAGTCAGATGTTCCCTCGGGGTCTTTTTGGTTGTGGGAGCTGCTAGGCACCTAAATCCAGTACTAGTATAGCACAAGCATAACAAATTATTTCTTAATCACCAATTTTTACTTTCATAAAAATAAAAATCATGAACAGAGCTCCCCTTCACTCCTGTGATTTCAGATATCATTAGGATAGGTAAGGTCTCTTTATATTTTCTTTCCCCAGCAATTCTCTTTATTCATAAGGAGAAGAAACAGCCTCTTGGTTAGGTAAACATCCTCTTTAAATAATGTGTCTCCCTTTCAGCTGGTAATAAGCAAAGAAATTACAGCTCTCCAAGGCATGTGGAAAATTTCAGCTCCATTGTCTCAGAAAGAATCCTGGGAAGAGAGTTTATACAAAGGATTTATTCATAGAAAACTGTTAGCTGAAACCTGGAAGAATATAGCCAGTTTTCTTCTGAAAGATCTCTCATGGCTATGTATTAGCATGAACATGCAGTATCTAGAGTGAAAGTGTAGAAAATTAGTTCTCATCTCTTCCTGCTTTTAACAAAAATGAGTCAGGTACACTGTGGATGGGCAAAATGGATTTCAGTGGTTTCATTTAGTTCAATTTGGTTGGTCGGTTTCAGTTTTGATCTAGTGAAAATATCTTTGAGGTTTTTCTCAGGAGCTCTAGAAATAGTCTGCTCTACCTCATTTTGTACTTCAAAGAATCAGAAGCACAAAACTTGCAGATGATGTTAATAATCTTTTTGTGCAAACAATGAAAAAAATACACTGTGAGGCAATAAATGTACTTGTGCTATGTAAATATTTCATTTCTTTGTTGTTTTGTGAAGTCAAAATACTCAACAAAAAGGCAGATGCCTCTGTAGAGTATTTGCTACTTGCATCTTGTAGAAATGATTTTACAGTCATTATAAGACAACATCCAAATGCTTATGTATTTTCTGACCACTGTCTCCTTTACCATTTAAAAAACTGTGATGTTCATTACCATGACTGAAAACTTCCCCTGCAAAATTCAAATGCCTTCTGAGCATTTTTGTATCCTATCATGAGTTTTGGAACTCTCCCTAAAAATTGCTGTGTTCTGAGATCTGCATATACTGATATCTGAATATGGAGGCTCAAATGAAATCTGCTTCTCTCCAGTGCTTTGTGACTTCAGTACCTACCTTTGTAGAAAAGAGGTTGGATTAGAGAGATTTAAGAGGTAGTTCTTAATATGTTCATTAGACAGGAATAAGAAATACCTCATGAAGTGTCTCAGTTCTCCAACTAGCCCATTACAATGTCCTTTGATTTTTTTCAGCTTGGAAAAAAGAAGAAGAAGTTCATGCCTTACAATTATCAGCATAAATATTTCATCTGTGAGTATTTATGCTTTCTTGGAGTGCTGTAGGAACCTCACCCAAAAAATCACTACTGCATCTCCTTCCCAAACTAACGTGTTTAAAGCTACTCCTATTGAAGTCACAGCTTCAGGGACAATCACAACATTAAGGAAACTTCTTGCGAGGAGGAACTGCCCCTGACTATGTGATGTTGGGTACCACATAAAGGTTAATCAGGTGTGAGGAAGAAAGGGATGGGAAAGAAAAGAAGAAGTCAAGGGTGATGAAATGAAAAAAGGAACAAATTATATGGAAACATGAAAGTTAGTGTAAATGGAAGAAAATTTTTCTTTCACTGCTAAGAAGAATCTTTCTGTAAGATGCTGTGTTATAAATTTCTCTCTGTTTTCCTTCTTTCCTTCAGTATTGGCCCCACTTGCACTTGTACCCTTCTTCCAGCTGTCTACATTCTACTTTGCAATCAAGAAGAAAAAGTGGTTGGTAAGCACTGCTGGCACTGTCTAGAAATCTTTCAAAAAATGTAGCCACTTGTACTGTATCTGGTTGGAATGGTGTTAATTTTCTTTTAGCAGCTCATATGGTGCTGTGTTTTAGATTTGTGACAAAAACAATGCTGATAACACACTAACATTTTAGCTATGGCTAAACGACTCTTGCACAGTATCAAGGTCTTCTCTGTTTCTCACTCTGCCCCCTCCCCTCCAGTGAATAGTGCAAGAGCTTGGGAGGGGCCACAATGAGGCAGATGACCCAAACTAACCAAAGAGATATTCCATGTCATAAAATGTCACGCTCAGCAATAAAAAGGGAAAAGAAGGGGTTTAGGGAGATTAGCTTGGGAACTGGCTGGACATCAGTCTACCTCTACCTCTGAGATGAGCTGAGTGATTCTCTTTGCATAATTTGTTTTGTTTTGTATTTTTTTCTGTCTTCCACTTCTTCACTTATTAAGCAATGTTTATCTCTACCCACAAATTTCCTTGCTTTTACTCTTCCTTTCCTCTTCCCCCAGCTCCCAAGGGGTGGGGAAGTGAGCAAGCAGCTGCGTGGTGTTTAGCTGCCCACTAGGGTTGATCCATAACACTACTATGTGGCTATATCATGCTTCAACTGAGGTGACTGTGGGGTTTGGGATAGAAAAGGCTGACTCCAGGCTTGTTGCAGCAGGAATGCTTCTCTCTCAACAAGTCCAGGGTGATTTTTTTAGGCAAGGCTTTTTAGCAGCTGAATAAAAGCTGACAGAAAACTAACAGACCTAGACAGAGTGGGATTACACATCTGCTTCCTGGTGTTTAGTTACTGATGGTAAAGTGAATGCTATGGGAATATTTCAGGGATACACTCAGGAGTCAGAATGATGGTGTGGAGCTTACACTTGATAAGTAAGAGATCACATGAAGAACATATTTTATGCTGCAGTTCAAGTACAGAGAAGAGGAGGAAGTGGAGGGACTTACTCAAAAAAGGCTTATTTTCTTTTTTTTCTTTTTTCTTTTTTTACAGGAACTGTTATTGGTTGTGTCTTTCAACATCCGAGTCTGTGTCATGTATATTCCTTTAATGGGATTTAACAATTTCATGGTGTACTATTGGATGTCCAGGTAACATGGAGCATACCCTAAGTCCCCGCAACTGATATTGGTAAACAATACTCAGCGTCAATGGAAATAAATAAAAACTAGTCATACTACTCATACTAGTCAAACTTTACAAAATTATATTTTTCTCAGAAATAAATAGTGAGCCAAGGAAAACATTATAAATTGGAGGTGGAGGGTGGAGGGGAGGCTGCTCAGGGACATCTGCAACTACAAATCTCGTGGTTCTCCAAAGAAAGGTAGGAGGCAACAACTCCAGAAGTTAGGAGGCAAAGAACAGAAAATCCTGAATTATCTAAAAGTTCCCTGTCACATAAGACAAGACTTACAAGAGGCTGGGTAGATAAATATTTCAGGCAATTGATTTTTGGAGCCTTCTTAGTAACTGCCACTGGAAAGCTCTCACCCCCTACTCCCTCCCTGGCCCCTTTTTTGTGTCAGATGCCAAAGTGTGTTTTAATGACAAATTTGGATGGCATTAGAGATACAATAAATGTATTCCCGTGTTTATCTGGTCAGGTTCCTAGAGAGTACCTGGTTTATTTGGGTCTCGCAGATGAATCACATTCCAATGAACATTGATTATGATAAGAACAAAGACTGGGTATCTACTCAGGTGAGAATCTCCATTCTTCTGGAAGCTGTGGATCTGCAGTTCTGAATTATAGGACAAAGATAATATCATTCTTCTCTTAGCGTTAATGCTGTGTTAATGAGGTTTATCCTTGCTGTTTGCTGTATTTAGCTATGTATTTCTGTAGTATTTCTTTTAAACCCTTAGTTGTAAAACAGGACATTTAGTTTTAAGATAACATCCATTTTTTCTTTCACTGAATGCTTTTGACACATTTTTCACAACACTTTTCCCTTCAGTAACATCATGAAAAAGTACTGGCAGTGTAAATTAATCAATCTTTTTAGGCCAACTAAAGAGAAATAAAGTGGGATTAGATACCTATACTTTTTCACTCTACAGGTTGCAGTTTTTCTGCAGATAAATCTGACAAAAATTACGTCTGAAAAAAATGAGTATGTAAACACAATGTTACTTATTTATACAAGGCATATATACTACTTAAAGTATTTTAATCCTTCATAGTGGGTTCTAATCTTATTTCCTTACATTAAGGGGAAAAGACCCCGACTGGTATTCATCTGACCAAATCTGAATGCCTGCATCTGAATTCTTGCAATATTCATCGAAGAAAAAGAGCATTTCTAGAGCATGATTCATCTTATCCTGAAATAAACATCTAAAACAGGTCAGATGAATGGCACCATAGAATTTTCTTCATTAATTGTAGAGGGATTCTAAACTAATGAGCTCAGATGCAGATTTCAGATTAAAGATGTGTAAGTTATTGGAGAAGAAGCTCATCTGCCATGTGTATACAAATCTTTGTCCTCATACTTTTCCATTTGATTCCACTTGTACAACTTGGAGGAGTCCAGAAGATTTTTTTTTTCTTCTTATTAGGCATCTTTTCTTTCTATCCAAATGAAAGATGTGAGGAGAACCTCTTAAAAGAATCACCTTCTGGCCTGTGTGCATGTCAGTGAAGAAGCTGTTCTTCATGAGCCAAGAGCCAAATTAACCTATATGCCAAAAACCCATTTCAATCTAGGCTTTGTTTAATTCTTAAGGGCAATGAAACAATGATCCCTGACACTAAGTTGCCTTTTATGCTAGACAAAGTTGGGAAATAATTGCTGTGGTTCAATTATCCAGACTTCAAGAAAAATAATATTAAAGCTAAATCATGTCTTTTTTCCTCCCAGCTCCATGCAACATGCAATGTGAACCAATCTTTGTTCAATGACTGGTTCACTGGGCACTTGAACTTTCAAATTGAACACCAGTGAGTATGATTATGGGGAGGAGAGTGGGAATAATATGGGGCACTTAAAAGTGAAAAAGGTCTTTTAGTCTCACATGAAACCATATGGTTTGGGAAATGCTTTGAACAGCAGGAACAGGGAATGGTGCAAACAGTCTTACAATAGCTGTATCTCATTCAATTCTGCAGCCTTTTCCCCACAATGCCTCGACACAACTACTGGAAAGCAGCTCCTCTCGTGAAAGCCCTTTGTGACAAGCACGGCATTAAATACACAAGCAAGACTTTACTCAGAGCTTTTATAGATATTTTGAAGTAAGTATCAATTAATACAACAGTCTTGCTCTGTAACAGCATGTAAGTGAGGGAGATGCACATAAGCAACCATTTTAAATTGATATCCACAGAGTGATCAAACCTAATATTTATTTTTTTCTTAAAGCACTTTTAACTGCAGTTGATGGTAGGAAGAGAGAGGCCATGATTTCATGGAGAGAGAATTCACAGCATCAGGTCCAATCATACAGTACTCCTAGCCCTGGGTCATGAAACAGACATCCTTATATATACAAGTGCTGTTTCTGTTATAGAAACAGCATTCCATATATCTGTCATGTGCATTTTTATTCTAGTTAAAAATGTTTGCTAGGTATTTAGCATATTGCCTTGCAATAAAACTTTCAAGAGCACTCAGGGGAAGCCAGGATAGATATCCCCTTAATAAGAAGGAATGGATTGAGCTCCCCTTCCACTACACCTTGCTGCACATGCCACCTGTCAGGAACAGGAGAAATGGACAGTGTTATCCAGAGCCCACATTCTGTGTTGTTAGCTTGGGTACAGTATATTGGACCCTTTCGAGGCACTGCCACTGTCTCTGACACAGCTTATTCCATTCATCTGCTGTAATTTAATAACAATATGCTCCCCAGGAGAAACTGTAGTCAGACTTTGCTGTTCATGAGAGGTCCATGCAGTTTTTAATCCATTTTTTTTCATATTCTTCCCCATTTCAAACCAGCTTTTTTCTTTAAGCAAGCATATTCTTCCACTCTAAACTGCTATTTTAGCAGTTTGCCTCCCATTAAGCTGAATAATGTCTCTCTGTAAGTGATTTTTTTTTACTTTCTCTTCTGGCAGCTCGCTGAAGGAGTCTGGGGAACACTGGCTTGAAGCCTATCTGCATGGATAGAAACTGGCAGCTCTCAAAGTGAACCTCTTCACCAGACAACTCAGAATTCTGCCAGTGCCTCATGTAGTAGAAAAAAGAACAGTTTATCATTTGCCTCCCGTTCTCTGTACCCACCAGTAATGATATTTATCTACTATAACTAGGGAGACAGTAACAGGTTAAGTTATTTGGGTCCCAGGGGAATGCATTTTCTTCAGCCCTTAATATTTCTGAAAACCTCCTCTAAGTTTTCAGTGTTTTCTGTTCTCTATTGTGTTAGCTTTCCCATATACACTGGTGCACCTGTCTGCTACCACTCATTATTTATTCCTCCGTTTTACCTCCTAGTGCCAGACTATTCCTTTTGCCACAAAATAGCACCAGGAGCTCATGCATTGTCTGTGCAAAATAACTACAGCTAGATCCCTGCACTCCAAGATACAATCGTTCTTCCTGTTGACATGACTTACCTTACTTCTTCTTGGAAGTATCAATTAACATTTTAAAATATGTATATGCATAAGTGAAAATACATCTTTGGGGAATGTTTTTAGATTCCTAGGGAATCTAGATCTTTCCCTATTGAATTCCCTATGCTTAAATGTATTTACCATTGAAGTAATACTAAAACTATCCGTATCTTTCATCAGCAGGGTTGTTATGCTTCCTTCTAGATCAGTAATGAAAAAAAAAATGAATAAAAAACTGAATAAAATGGGTTTCAGTCCTGTTCTCTTGGACCTCATTAAAAATATTATGATTTGATGATTTCTCATAAATTGAGTAGTAATTGCTTAAATTATATAGTATGTTCTTCACATATTTGAGGTTTTGCTTTTGTGATATGTTGAAAAATTATAATGTTCAGCTCAAAACACATACAGTGATCCAAATGATCTTTTTTGTACCAATTAATCAAGTTTATTGATTCAAAGGTGTTGACACAAAGGTATCCACTACACCTGTTTTGTGATCTAGGGTGGATTAGAAGACATTCTGACTACTGAATTTATTAGCCAAATAATAATAAAGGCAATTTTTAAAAACAGTATTCCTTTCCATTTGGTCTTCTTTATTGTATATAATATCCAAGAAATGTAATATGAACCTTTAGAATTTCCAGCATCATAGTCCAGTGTGAGTTAATCTTACACCTGTTTTCCAAGCCTAGTTTCTTATGGAAGACATCTTGTATGGTGTCTGCTGATGTGAGTTCTCTCATGTATAAAATCATGTTGGCTGGTCTGTATCAAACTTCACAGTAGAGTAGCATCAACAGTTGCTATCTTACAAAATGTGTGTGAATTGGCACTGAGCACAAAAGAGACTGTGTAAGGAAAAGTGGCAACAGGAACTTTGTTCTTTATGTTACATGGTTACATGATCAGATAATCAATAGGCACTTCTTTAAGTGCCCATTTGCGAGAGCAGCTTCACTCTGCTTTGGTTTAAGTATCTAGTGTAAATAATATTGTGTATTTTAGAATTACCTTTTTATCACTGCACAATTCTTGTACCAAAAATGATGTGCTGGTACATGCAGTTTTATACCAGCACAGTATGGAGGACATTGTGTAAGAACAAGCTAATTATGCAAATAAAGCCTATATACTCTGCATGACTTGCCACATTCTGAAATCTACGTGACTGTAATGTTCACTCTGACTCATAATTCCATTTTTGTGAATAGAATTGTGCATGGCAGTTGCATACCATTCAGTATGTAACAGGGGCTTGCTTATATGGGCATGCTTACCTGTTATATCTGTGTCATACAGCAGGTTAAAGCTTTAATTACCTGTGTCTTTGGGGCGATCTACAAAGACACTCTGTAGTAGACACTCTGAAAAGTCTATCTAATATAGGTAGATGCCTTGGTAAGGCAATACTGCTAGCAGCTTTGCATTTTAATGTAGTGTATTTTACAATTTAACATGTGGTAAATAATTTAAATGCCTTATCTTTCAATACTACATGATATAAGGCATAACTTACTGCTTTACACTTGTTACACTGATCTTGAGTGTTTCCTTCAAGTTTTGCAGTGAACAGTCTGCTAAAGGTAGTCTTTCCATAGTCATTATACACTCATAGATGTTTAGACTTTTAATCCATAAAATATATTCTTTAGAAATTTATTTTACACCCCCAGTTCTGCATCTGGTGCAGATTTGTCCAATGCATGCATCAGCCAGAGAGTTTAGGGTCATATAGGAAGATATAAAATCAGATTCAATACTGATTAATTACAAAGTCTATTTTATTTTCATACATGGACTGAACATGCGGTGACTTATCCATTAGGGAAAGACAGTAATAGCAGCTCTGGCAACTGAAACTGTTGTTGGCAGTGATTTGAAGGGTAGCTTTTCTCAGAAGTTATTCATTCCATTCCCACCGACCTACAGGACCTTTGAAATCCCACCCTCATGCTAGATCTCCAAGTCTTAGTCTTTCTTCTGTTACTCTTGAATTATGAAATAATGTGAGCAACTTTGGCCGCTTACAATAGATAAGACTCTACCAGGCTGTGGGTCCTCATGAAGCTGAAAAAGGATTTGTCTTCATTTCTTAACAATTGTTGAAGCAGGCACTAGAGTTACGCATACCATGTGAAAAAAAAAAAAAAAAAACACAACACGATAATAATATATATGAAAAATAATAATATATATGAAAAAAGTCATCACCACTTTGTTTCTGCATGATGAGTCAACAAATTTCAGAATGTTGTATCTTGCCTTATATTGGGGCTTGCTGGTATTTCTCATGCAGTATTTCAACACATCTTTATGAAGCTCCAATTTGCTGAATCAGAAATGCTTTTATACATCAGCCATACACATGAATGAAAGAAGGAAAGAAGACATGTAAAGATCATAAAAATACTCATTATAATAGCTTTAAATGTCAGCTGTGGGACATAAGCTAAAAGTTTGATATTGCAGCATACCAAATTTGCTCAATCTAGGGAATGATGATGTAAACTTCCTAACCCCATGAAGAAAGTTGCAAGCTGTGGGTGTGTGAAAATGAAAGAGAGGTTCTCAGGGTACTTTCTAATCCTTTTTTAATAATTCACTTCTTTTGACTGCCCTTACCAACTTTGAAACAAAAAACAATTTTCTGTAAGAAGCTGTGACAGCTAAGAGCCAGTGAGGTAAAACCCAGCCTTCTATCACTTTGTATAATTTTTCAAGGAGTGTAAACTATGTTTCTTTCTCTCAGCTTTGGAGGGGTTCCCCTCCCTCATTCTCTTGCCTATTAAGAATATGGCAACATTTTCGTGTACAAGTCAAGCAGCAAAAAGTTGGGCAGCAAAAATTTACTTCAGTACTGAATTCCTTTTAAAATATTGTGCTAAAATGTTGTGTTAGAACAGCATGGCAAGATTATTTCCCTTTTTCTGGGGGTGGGTGGGTAGCTGGGAAGGGGTGGGAAGGTTCTTTTTTCTGCTCTCTTGGATGTTTCTATGAAGGACATGGCAGAAAGAGGAACAGAATACCTGCTTTGTTGTAGCATATAAAAGCAATAATTCTCTTGAGAGATGTGAAGGAGGGAAGGCCATGTCCCTCACATTTCTTGGATACATGCTTCTGCTTAGCCATGCTGTCACCCAGCACTACAGAGGACAGCGAGTTTCTTTAGGGATCATTGGCAGAATGAGGGCTTTGTTACATAAAATGTTAGCGATCAGTATAGCTTATTGTTTTTCACAACTTCTAACACTTACCATAGCTTACAGTTACACAGCATTTCTAGAATTCTCAGCTACGTGGACTTTTCAGTCACCTGGACACTCTGCAGATCGGGTCAAATCCTTATTTATCAGCACACAACACAATAATCATAACCTAGACTCTGACTTCACCTAAAAGAACATGAGTTGCTGCCTCAGTCCTCGGAGGAAAGAGACAATGGTGGAGGCATCTCTGACCACTGGCGGATCATGAGTTTTGCCATTCAGCAGCAGTTCCAGTCCCACTTTGGGCTTGGAGCTGCCTGATTTTAGAGGCAGCAATTCGCCTACTGTTATGCTTCCCTGTTCATGACGGGTGTAACCACATCCTGGTGACCCAGCACCTGGGCTTTGATAATGCTAGTGGATTTGTCAATCACCCTGTTAACGGGTTTCCACACATCCTAGTGCAAGAAAAGGGGAGAGAAAGGGAGAAGATGATACATGACCAATCAGCTTACATATTATGGATGTTAGCCTTATTGTTGGTTATGCTAACCATATTACAAGAGGTCAGGAGCAGGGGTACCCTGAAAACTCTAAGTGGGACTTAGACGCAAACTGCTGTTAGAACGATTTTTAATCTCTTAACAAGTGCAACATATTACTCCAGTCATGTTGCTAATGGTATCAGTACTCCATACTGATCAGTACTCCATTACATTCTCTTTCCACAGAATGAAGACAGTTTAGACTTTGAGCTTTACTTAATTAGGTTGCACATAACTTGGGATTAATCTTTTGAAAAGAAAAAAATAAACACATCCCATTTTTCTGACTTTCATTGTACTCAATAAGGTCCTGATCAAGGCTAGAAGCTTGGATGTCTCTTTGAAGGCCAAAAACACAAATACACGCTGTTCAGCTCAGCCCAAACACCAAGTGAAACACAGGTGAACCTAGTTTTATTGTTACATATCTGAACTGATATAATAATAATAAAAATAAATAAATAAAATAAAAAAATACTATATTGACTTTGGTGGAGGTAGGATGATTACACCATTTCAGATTGTAGCATAAGATGTTTGGTAAAGATGATTATACAAAAAGGGGATATCATAATTAAGAAATGAGACTTAGATATAGTCTGAATACACATGTAAAACTGTCTCTCACCACAATTTTCAAGTACTTTAATTTCAAATATAATCCACTAATCTTTTCAGAAGTTTAGCCTAGGAAGGCTATACTTATTGTAGGTTCTGGTTTGCTAACACTTAGTAGTCATGATAACCAAAACATTTACTTATTTAATAAAATCACAGCATCTATAATATGTATTTGTATATAATATCCAAATATGTTACAACCTGATTTTTCAATTTAAAAAGTCAACTCTCTAATGTTGTTTTTTTCTCAAGCTCTCTTGTTCAAATACGATTTAAATATAACCCAAAGACTCACAAAGAAGGCAGCAAATAACCTGAAGTCGATAATGTAAATGTCTTGCTACGTTTTTAGTAAAACCATTGTTTAAGCTCCCCTTTATTCTCTGCTCCAAGTCAAGTTGAATTTTATTTATCTATCTATCTGTATATCTATCTTAAATGAATGGATGTAATAATGGTTGGGGATTAGTTACTGATTCTTGTTCTATACTCAAATCTCAAGGAAACTTGAATTAACACTGAGTTACAAATTTTCACAACTGGCCAAGAGTGAAAAGGGCTGTAACTTAATGTGAAGCTCAGTGGTAAAAACAGCTAAATGAAGCCCATTTCCTTGTAATTTGAACAGTGTATGACCTATTCATTCTTCATTTTCCAGCCTTATACATTACAAACTAGCTAATATATATTTTTATTTTTCTGTTTACCATTTACAGTAAGAAGCCACTATTGCCACAAGCAAGACAAAATATTTCAAAATGGTAGGTTGCAGTGCAGTGAAAAAATAAAACGTGTATGTGTAGCTTCTTTTATGGCTTTCTTTGGTTTGGTGGTTTTGTAACAACATGAGTTGTCCCTATTTGCCTCCTGGCAGGTTTAAACTTGCATTATGATGAATTAAGTGTGCTTGACTCTTATTTTAGATTTATAAAATAAAATGAAAGATGAGAAGCTTCCAATTAAAATTGGATTTAAGTCCCTGCTTCTTAATCCTTGGAGCTACATGGAAGACTCCACTTGCCATTAGTTGTGTCTAAGATATTTGCATGACAGATGAAAGAAGGTTGGTGGATTGAAAACATGCAAGTCCAATGTTGACATCTCAGCCTCACAGGTGTTGCAAGAGGTTGGAAAATTTTACATTTTCTGGCAATATCTATAGTTTGTAAGCCTAAGCCATGTACGTGAATTTTATTTACTGTGCAGGTACAAAGGTGAAAGGTTGGACTAGGTGATCTTGGAGGTCTTTTCCAACCTAAACAATTCTGTTCTATGTACACTTGCAAGTAGGGTTGTATGCAAGTTAGGAGTCCACAGCAATTATCTTATTTATGGTCTAATGCACACAGTAAATGGCCGGGATCAGCATACTGCTAGGCATAGCACCATATCGCCTTGTTGAGGCGATCGGCTCTGGGGCAGACGCGTTCTGCAGCAGAGCGGGCGATCTCGGTGTGTGAGGGCTTTTTGGCTGCACCGAGGCCACTCGAGGAAGCCCTTGTGGGAGTGGCCAGCGGGGTGTGGGCGGAGCCAGGAGCGGCCCGCCCCCTGCCTCCCCTTCAAAGGCAGCCCCTGGGAGCACGGTGAACAGGGCGTGGCATGTCAGCCAGGGCGTGGCAGTTTGCTTGGGCAGGGCAGAGCATCCCTCCCCATGCAGGAGTACAGCTCTTCCATCGGTCGTAGCTAAACCAGCCATGGGCTGCACCTGGCAGAAAGGTGGGAGATGTGGTGGTCGGGAACTGCCTTGGGCAGAGTGACCACGAAATGGTCGAGTTCTCTATTCTAGGCGAGGTCAGGAGGGGGGTCAGTAAAACTGCTACCCTGGACTTCCGGAGGGCAGACTTTGAGGTGTTCAGGACCCTGGTTGGCAGAGTCCCTTGGGAGGCCATCCTGAAAGGCAGAGGAGTCCAGGAGGGCTGGGCACTCTTCA
>VXAA01006217.1:100954-124231 GCA_013399115.1 Anseranas semipalmata | reverse complement strand
GCAGAAGTGCTCACCAAGCCGCTTTCCATCATTTATCAGCAGTCCTGGCTATCAGGGGAGGTCCCAGTCGACTGGCGGCTAGCAAACTTGATGCCCATCTACAAGAAGGGCTGGAGGGAGCACCCAGGAAACTATAGGCCTGTCAGTCTGACTTCTGTGCTGGGGAAGCTCATGGAGCAGATTATGTTGAGTGCCATCACATGGCACTTGCAGGGCAACCAGGCAATCAGGCCCAGTCAGCATGGGTTTAGGAAAGGCAGGTCCTGCTTGACAAACCTGATCTCCTTCTATGACAAAGTAACGCGCTTAGTGGACGAGGAAAAGGCTGTGGATGCGGTCTGCCTTGACTTCAGTAAGGCTTTCAACACCGTTTCCCACAGCATTCTCCTGAAGAAACTGGCTGCTCATGGCTTGGACTGGCATACGCTTCACTGGGTTAGAAACTGGCTGGGTGGCCGGGCCCAAATGAAGCACTTCTGCTTCATTTTTAGTTTTCTTGGCTTCCATGACTCTACTTACATAGTTGCTTGCTTGCATCATCTTTTTTTTATTTTTATTTTTATTTTTAAAGTAAAATTGAACCAAGAAGGAAAAGCTGTGGTTAAGCAAACTGGGGCCTGTATCACAGACAGCTCAATCTCACAAAACAGAGACATGGGTTACAGTTTGCTTCCTTGGTCTCAATATTTTTTGATCTTTGACAGATTATTGTGCCCAATCCTGGACTCCAGTATCTGGTGTAAGCCTCCAGTTACTAATCTGAGAAGTGATGACAGTCAACAGCAAGGTCAGTGTTCTGGTAGCAATAGTTATGTCAAAATCATGTCTTTCCTCTCCTGGCTCACTCAGGATGTAACACTGCTCTGTTCTGACAGCATCAAGGGGTTGTTGACTATTTAGAAAGCAAGCTATATCAAGGATAGAACTAGTAGAACGTGTAATGGTAGAACTACTACTAGAGGATAAATTACAGATCTGAACAATGTGCAAGTTCTTGGGTGGGGTTATCAAAAAGAATTATTTCCAGTGATGACTAGCTGTAGACTAACATCAGGTATGCCTTCATTTTGGGAATGACTGAAGTTTCTCTTTCTTGTTCTGCAACTCTGGCAGCTTAGGTTATTAAACATGCTGCAACACTGCACAATGAAAACTGAGATCTGTACCTTAAGATTATAGCAAGTCTGGCTTTGCATTTTCTTAGGTCTCATTGCAAAGCTTTGCTTTACTAGTGTCATACTGTATTAATAGCCGTAAAATACAAAAGTTGATTTCATTAGCACTGAACACTTGCTCTTCTTTAACTTGTAATATTTCTGTACAACATTCTAATATACATTTTTGTCACATCACTAATTAAAATATAATATATCGGAGGGCAAATTGTTACGTATCATTCTACAAGAATCAGTGGTTTGTAATGACATTAGCACAGGAACTAACTGCTAAGATTTCAGCATATAGAAATATCTGTTGTTCACTAATGATTAGCTTTGGATTGATACACCTATTGCTACTGAGATCTGACACTAATACTCTTTTTAAATCTGTTTTGCCTAGTGCTAATAAAGGGTTGAGGCTTATTATCTGCTCAAGTTTTGCTGTGGGAATGACTTTGATGTGATTTTCCAAGACCAGAAAGTCCATTGGATTTTAATTTATCAACTGGCTTAATAGTTTTGTTATGTTTTTAGTAACTTTTCTAAAAATTAGCGTTCTTCCACGTGTAAAATCACATGCCACTAATAAACTCCCACTGCTCTTTGTTACAAGCTGATGTTACTGAGATATTATCACACAAGAAAACAGCAACATTTGCTGGGGCCTATCTCTTATGTATGACATTACCTCGTAAGAAACCTTGCTGCACTTTGTCCATTGTTATAAGCTCTCTATTGCACATGATCTACTTCTCACAAAAATATATTACTCCATCTCAATTACTACTTAATTTTATTAGTATTCACTGACCTTAAGCTCATTGCTCCTAGGTGACTGGAGTTTACTGCTGTTGCTTTGATTGGTTTCTCTGATTTCTCTGTTTACATGATGTTATTAATCAATCTGACCTGTTGGTGCTATTTTCTAGTCTTTCAACAGAAGGAAGAAATAATCTTTCCTATTTCTTCTACATATCTCAAATTAGCAGCCATCGAATCTAGGTAACATTCTGTATAGTGGAATAGAGATCAGCAACTGATGGAGTCGTCACATCTCCTAACATAATCTGTCTATCCTGTTGCAGAACTTGCTAACATTGTTCTTTCATTCTTTGCCTCAGTTTACCTGAAAAGTCTGCTTATATCCTTGGATGTGCAACCAATGGTCTATGATACGATTAGATGAAATGTTTGTAACTGTGTGAATAAAAATCTCTACTACTCTTTCTTTTGCTCTAGATGAGGGGTTGTTTCTTAGAACTGTGTATTTTATAGACTTAACCTTTGGAAATGGTAAAGTGTTAATAGTATTTAAGTTCTCCTTACTAAACGTGTTATAATCTAAATAATTATAGACATCTCTTTACCTTCAGGGTAAGCTTTGCCCATTTCTGTTGCAATACTTATCTATTCTCATATCGAACATTTGAACACATGTACTTGTCATGTGATTGTCTTCTCAGTCAGAAAGGGAAAAAGCAAAGTTGGTGCACTAAGAGGTTGTAATAAATGTCCAGTTGAGCTACACATTGTGCTCTCTATCTCCTCTCACTTTAATGGACTAATCAGTAGCTCACTCGGTTTCAGGATTTTCGCTGGAATCTTGCTGTTGATTCATAACCAGGAGGAAATGAAGGTCATTCATTGTTTGCTGGTGGTCCCCAGAAATGATCCTCCCAGCTCTTGTTTGGTGTTGGTGTTCAAGATTCTCCTACCAAAATAACCTTCCACTTTAGTACTAATAGTTTGTTTTATTAAGGTACGGTATCTGTAGCAAATCCATGAACTCCTCCTGACTTTTGTATCTATGCCCATACTACATGTTGAAATCACATTGCTAAAATAGTGTATTAGGCTCAAGCAGCTTTTCTTCAAGGTAGTGTTCCTAACAAAATGAGCCATAAAGACTATAATGGTCATTAAGTTATTCTATTCCTGACTTGTTTTTCCAAAGCTTTGCCTGAGAGTGATGAAATTACATCTTCAAAAGTCAGTCTGAATTTTCTGCTGTATTCTTGACAGTCCATAGAACTTCTGCTTTCCACAGATACCTATGGATCTTGTCATTGCATGAATTTTGAATAGGAATGTGTTAAAATGCTGATATGTGACTGGTTCTCCTATACCGCATTCTTCATTGTTAATGAATTTCCCAAATTTTAACTCAATTTTCTTAAAGCTACAGCTTAGCTGATAAGCTAAGCATATGTGTATTTCTGGTACTCTTTTATCAGTATACTGAGTGATTAATCCTCACATGGTTAATAGTCTCCACTGCGGTTCATCTGGCAGTTCAGCATCAATTCATCACTGCTAAAGTGTTCTCACTTCTTGACTGCTCATTGCTATGTAAGAACAGTTCCTAAAGGCTGTTTGACTCAGTTGTCTGAACACATGACACACTACTTTTGCTTTATTTCTGTTTCTGTACTAACTCAAACTGTTGTAAATACTGTCTTTGGCTCCCATTGCTTTTAACAGCCAGATCTGTCAATAAGTTATATTTGCTGCCTCCTTCTCCTTGCTTTTTCTGACTTGAGCTCAGATTTAACAGGCCTGTCTGATTTTTGATACACTAGCAGTGAGCACTCATGCTCAGGTATGTTAGCAGCCCCAAATGGCACTTTTTTTTTTTTTTCTGTTTTCTGTTGTTCCTCAGTGTTTCAAGACCTGACTCACTGAACTAATCTCTGGAGAGGGGTAACACTGTTTGCTCCTTGCAGAGCAGAATTAAGCTACCCTAGAAGTTGTGTTTTAAGGACAGTTTCTTGTAACTGTGCTGCATCAGGAGATCCTGCTTTGCTGAAAATACTGTCACTCAGAGCTGACTTCCTTCTGCTAGTGTTCATGCTCATCGTGCTCAAAGTCATTCTAGGTCTTCTGTGATTAGCCTTGGCAGCTTCACTGAACATTTGCATAATTCTGAACTGACTTATGTCCTGTTGTTGTTGACTGGTCACTTAATCTTTTTAGTTGCTGAAGTGTCAGAATAGGTGGGTGATCCTGGTATGAATTCCATAGGAAAGGTTTTTTTTTTTTTTTTTTGCGATCTGAATAGTTCAGAATACTATAGGTCCATCCTGTATCGAGGAAAAGCTTTAGGAAAAATAATGCCAGTATTCCCCCTTGTGGTACCATTGTGCTTTCACTCCTAGAAATGGATTGATCTTTTTTCTTTCTGATCTTTGCATGAATTCCTCTCTGTTTACTGCTGAGGCAGTAACAGATGTGTTCATAAGGTAGCTTAGTGCATCCTTGGCCTTCCAGGACTTCAGCTGTCATTCTGAACACTCTTGATGCCAGGTCCAGCCAGTGTTCAGCCAGGACAAAGATAGAATGCAGTTTTGCCTGTCTCTGAGACACTGATTATATACAACGCTTGTACTGCATTGAAATCCTGTGTTGCTTAACACAGAAATGTTACCCAAAGAGATGCAATGACCATAAGAATAAATGAGAAGAGAAGAGTTCAGCTGGAAGGGACCTACAAAGATCCAAATGCTCGACCACATCAGTGGTCAGTTAAAGCATATTATGAGGGTATTGTCCAAATGCCTCTTGAACACTGACAGACATGGGGCATCAACCACCTCTCTAGGAAGCCTGTTCCAGTGTTTGATGTCTCAGAGGACTGGGCAGCCCAAGATCTTTCATTACTATGAAAGACTGAGGCAAAAAAAAAAAAAAAGGCATTAAATACCTCTGCCTTTTCCTCACCCTTACTTGCTAGGTGACCATCTTCATAGTGTCAGTCCAGTGTTTTCCTTTGACCTCCCCTTGCTGTTGACTTATTTGAAAAAGCCTTTTCTGTTGTCTGACACCACACTGGCTGGTGTCAACTCAGGCTGAGTTTTGGCTTTCTTGTTTTCTCTCTGCAGATGCAAACCACAGCTCTGTACTCTCCCTGTGAAGCCAGACTTTGCTTCCAAAGACCATACATTTTCTTTTTCTGCCTTACGTCCAGGAGGAGTTCCCTGTTCAGACAGGTCTGTATTCTGTCCCACTTGCAACACAATGTGCCCATGTGAACTGAACTGTTAAGAATTCAAAACTGCACAGCTCATGATAGAATAGCAAATTCTGATACCACCACTGAAAATGTATCCACAATAACAACAACACAGGTCAGTGCCTTGGGCTAAATGCCAAGACATTAGAAGTAGCAGAAGTTTTTCAGCTCTCTCCTGATTTGGTTATGTCTATTGACAGTCTATGGAGAGAAGAGATATGGTGTCATGGCCTAGGAGTAGCTTGCGTCTCCTTTGCTTCCTCTATATAATATCCTGTGACACTCTAGTAGTAGTGATTGAGACTGACTCCAACAGCAGAGGCTAATGAAGGTAATTTCTTTGCCTCGGTTTGCAGCTCACAAAGCCCTTGTATGCCTCTTACAAAGGAAAATATAATTGCATTATGGCCCTGATATATTGAAATTAATTTAATTATATTGCCTGTAGCTTTTTGTCCAAGGACACTGGGAGATCTTGCTATATAGAAGGTCATATTTCAAGATCCAAATTACCCAGGTGTAATCCCATCTGCTGTCAAGATTTATGCTTAATGTCCAAAAAACAAGACTTGCAGCACTGGGCCAACCAATGTATTGTGGAGTGCTTTGCTTGTCTGGCATCACCACATCCTTAGGTTTACAATCTGTGAGCAATCAGTATGTAAGCAACTAGTAGCTGCCCAGGGCTAAGATAGAACAATTAGTACTCTGCTTGGATTTTCAGAAGTATCCCACAGGTGTTGTCCAAGGCCTCTGTTTGTCTGATCAGGATTAGGAGCAATTAAGAGAATTAAAATGCAATACTTGTATGATGTACGCTACTATCCATCATCCTGGGCTGCTGCAAAACACTTATGAAGACTAAGTATTTTTAAAATTCTACCAATTTCCTCCCAATGTTAGCCATCCTGGTGGATCACAGTACTCCTGAGGAAAAAATATTAGAACCTGTCATCTATAGACAGAAGAAAAAACCATTCCTTCTCATTAACCTAGGTGGTTAACAAAGATCTAGGGTTTGTGCCTCAGTGAGCCAGCTTCAGCTCAGATAGCTCTTGATTCATCAGTTTCAAGGATGTAAAACTAAAAAGAAATGAACTGCAGTCCTGTGCCTGAAATTCAGTGAAGGACTAACTACAAACTCTGCTTCATGTTATGTAAGAAGTAACATCAGTTAGTCCATGAGTCTTTGCTGACAACAAAAAAGGAGCACATAACAAGGGTGTTGGTGAGGACAAACTGGATTCTTTCATGTTTATGTTGTTTCTCCCAAATATTTACAAGGAAGTTCACAGTGTCCCTTCTCTGTCCATGGCCATGTATGAATTCACCCATTTTGAAGCATACCAGAGCAGCCATACAGCTTCCCAGTTTCAGTAATAAGGATGGTCTGTATGACATGAACTCTATAGAGGATTTGAGAATGGTAGCACCTAGTTGCAGTGATTCAAAAAATAGGGAACACCAACCCCAGTGACAAGACGAGCATGAGTGGCCTTGAGCCTTTTCACATTTTGAGGTCACAGTTTTTTTTATTATTCCACTTTCCATTTTTATTGCTCTAAATGTTCTCTCGGAGATCAGTGTTCCATCCAAAAGGGACTTTCAGCCCACTAGATGATGGTCTGTTGCTGTAATGGTTTAAGGTGTTCATTCTCCTAATGTATGATACCACTTATCTGTAACATTGACCAAGCAGATGGATAGTTCATCTGCATCTTTCCTATGGCCCAAGTGTCTGCTGGACTAAATGGGTCAGTCTTACCAAAAGACAGTAGATCTTGCCCAGTTCCATAGAATTTGGCTGTATGTTCAAGCCTCTGCTTTAAGTTCTCACAGCAACTGCAAAATGAGAAATACACTGAAATATGATCTCATGGAACGGAAGTCTATGTAAACATGGCATTGTAAAAATGTCATATTTAAAACATTTTGGAACATAGGACTATGTATCCAGTCCAGATATCCTCTATATATGGTTTTATACCTTTTTTTAACCATTCTGTGAGGTCACTGACCTCAGTCATTTTAATGCCTCTGTGCTGTTTCTTTTGCAATGTCTTTGAGCAACTTCCATATTGCCTTTAGGTGCTCGGGTGTGAGCCCTTCACCTCCATTGTTTGGGGCTCCCTTTTACCTGACTCTGTTGAGTTTATGGAGGGGGTCCTGTGGGACCGCTTGTTCCCCAGATACCTGATTAGCATCTCAAAGTACTATCCATATCCATATCCATATTGTACTCTGTTTCTTATCTTCACAGTATCCTGGCTGACAAAATGTGAGAAGCATTCTTCTGAGACACAAGAACTTCCAACATCCTATCACTAATCGATGCTCATTATACAACAAGGAGGAGGGAAGGATGAAAATGAGCTCACCATATTCAAAACCAAAGATTTTTTTAACATTAGCATTCTTTTCCTGCCTGGAGTGGAAGGCCTCATACCTTTGCTTCTTCAGTCTAAAACTTTGTCTTTGGCTACTCAACCTTCAAAACCCACCCAGGGATGTTACGTTTGTGGCGAAATGGAAAAGTAGGTTTTGGCAAGTCAAGCAGCTGACCCAAAACAGTCTGTTCTCTAAGATATCTTTATTGCATAAGTTCACAGCTATGTGAAGCCAGGTGATGATATGTAGTCCCATTGCCAAGCACTTACCGATCTACCAGCCACCTGTACAAGATATCTCAGAAATGGGGGAGATGGGCTCTTCAGATGTACATGAAGATTCATCTCTTTAAAGTCCACACTGTTTAGATGTTCTTTGTTCTTACTCAGACATTGTAATTTTCCCAGATCCTTTTTCGAGTCTGGCAATATCTTTGCTTACCTCAGTAACAGCTTTGTCTACCTCAGTTGTAATATTTCTTTCTTTATCTTTTAAGGATGCTTTTTCTTTTCTTTTCTTTTTTTTACCTTTTTACCAAAATCTTTTAACCTTCTTTATTTTCAAATTATGCAATACTCTTTACACTACTTATAAGAGTTAAGATTAGTGTGGGAGCTAGGAATAGTTTTGGGACAGCAAGTGCCTCAGAGACAATTTTATTGCTGCTATCTGCTGAGCTCACAGGGGTAAAGTCGTTGCTTGTGGGCAAACTCTTCTTAAACTTCTCTCCCAACAATCTTACCTACACACCTTTGTGTCGTTCCTAGTTAGTTTAAAAAAAAAAAAGACAGATTGAGCAAGAGTCTGCTAAACATGTTATAAAATGTGCTAAGGCAATGCAGGGAGAAGTAATTTTGATTTAGAAATATATTCTTCAGAAAAATTGGTGAAATAGATATCAAGATTTTAGCTGTGCTTCAGAATTTTTGTCACCCCTGCTACAGAGTATCAAAATGTAAACTGAAGCAAGACAGCAGAACCGTGGATTCCTTTGGAAAGGTGATGGTATGTTGACTTCTGGTGGGACCATGTGAGTTCTTGAAGCTGTTACAATACAGAGCAAGTATCTGAAGTGGCTACTCTCAAGTTTGGAATAAGAGATTTAATACAGAGTTGTGGCTAGGTACCTAACTTTGTAAAGAAGATAGACAACTGGATACATCCTTATTCCCTGCAGAAGTGAAAGGTGTTCCCCAGATATGCAGGGAGTGAAGAATCTGTTTTGCTCATAGTTACCATATTGTAATATAGATTTTCCCATACTTAGTAACATGATTCTTCTATAATATCATTAGTTCTATTGAACTGGTGGTCATATGCAAATCTAAGCTTGGAGTGTCTCACAGCAAAACACAATGTCCTTTCAAAATACAGCTCCTAGCTCTGCTTGCTTAGCCTTATATGTTCCAATATATGTATTAAAAAGTTTGTTTGATTTACTTATTGCTAACATTTACAACTATTTGTATAATAAGAACAGGAGGGAGCTAGACAAATGAATTTAATAACACTCATTCAATAAGTAAACAAACATTTCTTTAACGCCTCATTTTCCCTCAGATAATTGCTCACAATTCTCAGTTGCCTTTTAAGGTATCACTGGGTTAATTCCTACAAACTTAACTTTTTCCTCACTCTTCCCCCCCATTTTTTTTTTTCTACCTTTCTGACAGTCTCTCAAAACAAGTTAATCTGAAAGAACTTGTACGAATGGTTTCTCTTTGTTATCCTTTACTGAGCTGCAATTTGTAAAAAATGATCTGGGAATAGTTAAACTCCTGTATGTTGCCAATTTTTCTTCCAACAGTACAGGTCAGCTTTAAATGAAGAGCATGATATAATCTTTTAACAAAAATCAGCAAGTATGAAATAGTCTTCTGATGAGAATAAACAGTCATAAATGAGAACAGGTTCTTAGACTGGACAACTAAGTATCTAAATCAAATAATTAGGTTCTTGAGCTAACTGCTCTGATGACATAAAAGAAAAATAAAAGACTACACACAGTTGATCCATGGAAAACTGCAAAAAACAAGCAAATGCAAAAGTATTTGTCATAATTTATGAATGCTTTTTCTTATGCCTTCTTGAGACCCATCAAACTTTCCATAAATGACTACTAGGACTGGAGAGCTAAGCTTAAACTGTGCACAGAACAGCTTACATTTAAAGTTTATGATAAGATCCCCATGAAATTAAAAAATTTACCATAGTAGTTATGAAACTGACTATAAATACTATATAATTGGAGCTATAGCTCTTGTATTGTTGATTCTAATAGTAAATTATATTTACTGTATGTTCTCCTACATGCTCAATTGCTTTTGCAGTATACGTTTTTGTAACAGCTAAGGTTCAATTTAGCATTGAGGGAAATCACTTCAATATTTCACACTTCTGAGATGCTGCAATAGTTACACTAACTTCACTTCAAAAATTTATTTGCATCCAGTGACCTTGAATTTGGAAGCAAAGTCTTAACCTCTGAAGAATACACTGAAGACTGGGTCACCATGAGGTTTCTGTTTCTTATAGACTATATCTGTCTTTACATTTCAACCTGTGCCCTAAGATCACATGTCCTATGGGCACTCAAACTGTAGGGGGGGAGTTATTCTGATCAACAGTCTTCTGGGTTTTGCCAACACTTTCATTTGGGTCTGTATACCTGGCATACCCTTCATGAAAATAAGGCTACAGAAAGTCAGTACATGCCTGGGTATTTCCTATGTCATTGTCTCCAAACTTGGGCAGTGGACATGCTCTTGGATGTGTTCATATGGAGAGAGCTATAGACTTTCCGGGTCATATGATACCTGTAATGGACCTCTCAGAACATAATAACCTTTTTATGCACCTGCTCTAACTCCTCTTGGTGCCAGATCCAAACCTGCCTTCCTTGGTTTCTCTGAACTGCAGGGATTATCTGGCTCACCTGGACTATGATTGTGGATTAAAAATTGCCAGCAAGCTTCAGGGACCACACAGTTCTCCTTAGATAATAATTCCAAGACTATCTAATTCCCTCCAGAATTAGTTGCTATCCTTGGTCTACCTCATCTGTGTTCAGGCCTCACAAAAAGCAATGAAGATAATTAGGCCTGGAGAGGGTGAAGGGAAAATGGACAGAACGGAAAGTGAGGGAGGAAGTGGCTGATACTGGTTGAAGACAGTACCAGATGAGTAAGCACAAAAATGCTATCATGTATTCTGAAATAAGCAAACAAAGAGAGACTGGAAATGGTTTTGCCACCTTCAATTACATTTATTGATATAAATATTGATGTTAATTTTATAGATTCTTTAAACATTATTTTTGCAGAAGACTATTAAAAGTTAATTTGAAAGAAAAAAAGGAAACTTGAATACAGGTAAGTAGAATGTAGGAAACTTTGAGCTTAACTGAATAATATACAACTGCTTTTTTTTGTTGTTGTTGTTGTTCCTGGGCATGGGCAACAACATGTGACCATTTTCTGCACATATATGAAGATGTTTCTAGTATAGTAACCCTGTTAAAAGAGCTACTGTAATCCAACATTCACTATGCTTAACTATTTAACACCACTCATATGGCTTAGTGAATATTATCTGCTCTTTACATGTTGGACCACTACACTTCTACTGTAAAGGAATTATAATTATATAACTATTTCTATGGCACCTTCTCAATGTGTAAGAAGTTTTCAAAACAGATACAGGTTATTGTTATACATATTCAAAGGCACAGATGAGGGTGACTTATCTGTGATTTACTTCATTGGTTGTTTGAATCGTAGCCTTGCTTTACAATACTGAAGTTGCAGTTAGTAAACTCATAATTTCCAGAGCTGGCTGCACTTATTGGCCTGGCAACATGCAACAAATTGGCATATCCTGAGTACAATGTCATCTATACAAATCGGAATACCAATGCCATCTATAAAAAATTTGCATTTCCAAATGCAATTGCTTTCCAAACTTCTCTGTTAACCTGATAAATTTGGTTTGGCAAGCGATAATGATTTGTGTTGTTTGGTTAACATAACAGCTAGCATTAAGTTCCTGTTTCGGCTTCTTTCCACTTTGTGGGGAAGCAGAAGGAAGAAGATCCTAAAAGAAAGGATGAGTTGTGATGAAATGTGGATCCAGTCATTTCAGGTGACACATGGCAATGAGGTAACCTAGTAGGTGCTAGGCACAGGTTATGCAAGAAACCAGTCCAGGTACAAAATATAGATCCTCCCTTTTAATCTTGATCATGGTTCCAAATTGACAGAATGAATTACATTGCCCTGCTTTTCTCCCCCTCCTTTCCCTCAAATAAAAGTAACTAAATTGTTCTCACAGAGTGAGTGGGTGTTTAGGATTTTGTAAGACAACTCTAAGTGTGCAATGCACCAGTTCACAGTTGAGATTGGTTGAATAACTGACCATGATTTTAATATTTTGTTATCCTTGGGGAGCATAAAGAAGAATCAGACTCATTACTAAAGTTGAGGTGTGGTGAGTGCACATGGTAATTGTAAGAGACCAATTCTGCAAAAGTTTGTTTTGATTGTTTGATTTTCTATTTCACTTCTTTTTTTTTTTTNGAGCTGAAAGTACAGTTCCTTAAAGATCTCTGTAATTTCATTTATGAAAACAAAGGTGAAGAGGTAAGTTAGTCACTGTCCAAAACAAATGGAAGGAATGAAGAGAAAATCTGAGTAGATGTCAAATGCTTCAGTTTTCTTTATAGTCTTAAACTAGTACTGTTTCCAGCAATGACTGTGCAGAAAAAGAATGTTATTATTGATCATAACATTGAAGGGCTCATTAAACAGGATTCATCTTGCCTAACCTTATGAAGGTAGGCATTTAGTCTAAGCTATTATCTAGGATCTCTTGTCCATGAAGAGAGATAGACATCTCTAGATCTAATTTATGCTGTCCATTTTTCTCAAATGATTACAGGGAAAGAATAAATAAGTCATTTACATTATGCATTTTTAGGCAAAGCTAAGTGAATTCATTCATTGTATCTGAATTATTACGATGCTCACCTTAACCTTTTTTTGAACAGAGAGATGCCATGGAGCACTTTGTATCTCTGTACCGCTATAGAGAGAAGCTTTCCGATACTGAAGAGCATTATTCACTAAATGATTAAAACACACACACAAAAACAAACAGATCTGGTCATGGGATAATGGGGTAAAATTCATTCAAAATTAAAATTGAAAGTAGCACTCAGTCAGTAACATGAACATTGTCATGAAATGTGGTCAATTTGCCTTTTCAAAAAGTCCTTAAATCAAAGCTAAAAGACATATTCTGCCTCAAATACAAGTTGTTGAACTAGGTGCAAGAACCCATGTGTGAAATGACACCGAGTAAACACAGTGACATATATGTAAGCATGATCCTTAAATCTGTAGGTGATAAAAATAGGTTAGTTGGTTAAAGGAAATCATATCTTTGCAATATAGTGAAATAAAGCTGAGTTAAAAATACTTATATCGACTTACTAGTATGCTTAAGTCTTTTTTTTTTTTTTATGATTTTGTAGTCATATTTTTCCATCTTTTCTTTTTCAGGTCGTCCTGTTTCTATATTAGTCAGTCACAAACAGCTGCTCAAAGTACTTATCCAATGCTTTTATAGTCTGCACGTTCTGTATCATACATATATTGCCTGAGCGCCCTCTAGAGTCAGAAAGTATTACCTTTTTTGTTTGTTTTTTTTAAATGTATTTGCAGTGTTGACGTACTGGATAAATTAGCCCAGGAAAATGTCATGTAGCTATGTTGTTTCCACTGCCTGAATTATCTGAAAGAGTTAACTCCAGAACCATATGAGCTCAGCCTCACTCAAATTAACTCATTCTTGTTCATTTAGAGTATGCATACATGTACACTGAGTTTTTCCTCTGTCAACATGATCTGGCTGGGATCACATGGGAATTCAAAGGCTGAGAAAGAATATAATAGATTTCCAAGTTGGGGAATAAAATCCTAAATGCTTCATTAGTGATATATTAAAAGGGACAGTGCTACTGTCTGATATTCACCTGCAAGCAAAAAGGGAGGAAAAGCCTTGGGAGAGCAACGACGTCTATGAGCCAATACTGTGGTGCACCTCTGAAAAACAAAAATGCAGATTTAGAACCTATCAGACAAGGAGTTGTCAGTAACGAAAGTCAACTGTTAGGGCTCTTGTACAAGACTAGCAAAATCTTTTCTAGATGACTGTGCAAACTGTTGGTTGCCCAGTCTCCAGAAAGATTAATTCAAAACTGAAGAGGGATAGCTATTACATAAATCAGAGAAATGTAGTGTTGATCATATGAGAGGAAACAAAAAGAACATAGCAATTTTTCAGGTGATTTTTCTTCAGTATTTACCTTTTTTGTTTGATATGTATGTAGGTATGTATGTATTTAAATTCTGTTGAAAAACAACATGACTTTTAGCTGTTTTTGTAGGAGCCTAGTAGGTGTAAAGAAATACTACATTTATTCTCACTGATGCAGTGTTTAAAGAGACGAAGCACCTTTCATGAGATCTACTGAAAGAAGCACGTATTATGTCTTTATTGTAAAAGTGACTTCTCATGAGGGTAAATTATAGTGTTATGCAATGTGTTTTCATCTACTATTTGATGTGACTTGTCTGTGCCTGTTGACATACCTCAGATGGGAAGGCAGGGTGGGTCTTTACCTTGTGGGTCAACTTGTAGCAATCAGTTTTCTCCAACTACTAACATAGAAAAAGCTTTCTACAAATGGTATCTGTGAGTCTATGGAGAGTGTGGACACAGTCTGTAAGTTCCATGCGCAGGAAATCATTACTAGATTATTAGCATTGTGCTGCTTCACCTCTTGAAATTCACAGTTCCTGTCCTTTATAGGAAAAAGAGAAGGTGGAGTGGCACGTATGTAAAGAATGCCCCTCTCTTTGTCTTCCTTTCTAGAAGAATATGCATGGTAGTTGTGGACACTGTCACAAATTTCTCTCAAGATTTCCTTTAAGGGCATGCATGATTCCAGGCTTTTTTGCACTTTCCAATCCCTGCCACTGGTATGATGGCAACAAAATTAACATCCTTAGGAGGTGTCTCTGCTAACTTTCCACTACCAGCAAGAACCATGTTTCACCTTCTACACTGTATCATTTGAGATTGTTTTTGTTCCTTTCCTTTCATAATTTGTTGTTGTTGTTGTTGTTTTGTTGCTAGACTGTTTTTGCAGCCTTTTCCTAATCAGAACATCAATCTCTGAAAGTTCGGAAAAGTAGTAATTATGGTTATAAGACACATCTCTGAAAACGAAGGACTAAGAAATTAAGAACTATGCAATATTAATCACTCTCTCCCTTACAGACTGGCAGTGTGAAGTGGAAATCAGCTGATAATTTTCCAGGTACACCTTCCAAGTCACCAGTTAATGAACTGGATGATGAGAGGGCATTTTAGCAGTGCTGTTATAAAGGATTATCTGGAAAGGCCAAGGTTTTCCATGGGATTTCAGCCCCTCTCTCTGACACTTTGCTGTACAGACGAGTGTGTTACAGGCATCCTTTGAAACACTAAGTCATAACTCATATCTATGCTGCTTTGCATAGATTATATCAAGTAGCAGGAGATAGGGATTCTCTTGCTGTGGAGATTACCAGTTGTTTTTTGGTCAGCACTTTTGATTCTAGGGACGTGAAATTGTGGTGCCAGGATCTTGGCCCAGAGGCTAAAAAGGTCCAAATTCTGAGTCAGTTTACAGGGTAAGCTATGGTTTACCTAAAACTGAGTCACCCAGTCAAGGTGTGTATTCTTATTGCACTGGCCAGGGAGAGTCTAACTGGCCTCTTAATGTAGGAAGTTAATTGAAGTTAGACACTTAAAGTTAGGTATGATGAGTCTAGGCCTAAATACTTGTCCTGGTATGGAAAAATATAGACAAATTCTGTTCACTGCAATACTAAATCAAATTAAGAGTATGGGTGTATCTAGGGGGAGAGGGAGAAAGAGAGGAGTTGGCAGAATAGGACACCATTCAAATAATGTAAATATCTGGGCATAACCTTAACTTTTTAATTTTTTCAATTTTCAATCTTTTCAGATTACTGAGTTAGAAATATTTCAACAGTTTCCTGGTTTTCAGGTGCTTGGGTTTCTAAAACAGCTACTGTTGAAGGAAGCTACCTTGTGGAAAAGGATTCAACAAGACAAAGTTATCTAGACTGATATATATTTCAGGTGCTGATTTTCCTGCTTGTAGTTCTAATAAAAAAGGAATGCTTCCTGTGGGAATAGAATAGAATAGAATAGTTCAGTTGGAAGGAACCGTCAAAGATCATCTGGTCCAACTGCCTGACCACTTCAGAGCTAACCAAAAGTTAAAGCATATTATTGAGGACATTATCCAAAGGCCTCTTGACACTGACAGGCATGGGGCATCAATCACATTGCTAGGAAGCCTGTTCCAATGTTTGACCACCCTCACAGTAAAGACATTTTTTTTTAATGTCCAGTCTGAGCCTCCCCTGGTACAGCATTGTGCCATTGCCACGCATCCTGGAGTAAGTGATCGTGCACTTAATTTTACTCATAGGTTTGAGTAGAGGTGGTATGTGATTCTTTATTATGTCTTCCTTTTCTATGTTCTATTGTATTAGCAAGATAATTGCTGTCATACATCGTAAAGTTTGAGATGTGAAAAAGAAGGCTGATAAGAGAAATCATATCCCCATTAATGTTACAAAATCTGTTCTATTATGCATCTTTAAGTATGTGACTACAATAATTTCCATAACTTTTTGTACTTCATTTCTTTTTCAGCTTCTCTTCTATTTGTCCTATTAACAGCACTAGAATTTATTCCATGTTAACATACCCCAGGAAACAGTGTTAGAGGAAGGTCCATTTCCTTTGCTATGTTGCATGAGTTGGACTGACATTTGAAAAATTTTCAGACCGTTTGGGTACTCAGTGAGCTATTCTTCCCCACTTGCAATATGTAGTGATAGTTCCCACAAACCATGCCACAAAGAATATACATTCTCTGTATATTTTGTTCAAGTTCATTTCTTCCACTGTTCTTGTGACACAATATTCATAGCTAGGCTCAAATGATTTTTAAATATGTTTTTGAGTTTCCATCACATTGGAATGCTTCTCCTTCATCTTGACATTCTTAACTGTTTGTTCAGACATGTACAGGCACATATTTAGTGTCTCTTCAGCACCGAATTTGTGACAGGGAGCTTCTGGTCTGATTTAGAAATACGACAAGAATGTCTTAACTAGTCACCTTGTGCTTTGACAAGCAATCAGAGATGAAGTAAAGGAGAATAATGCAGGGTTTTCTTAAGAGTTTAAGAAGTAAAAAGAAAGGAGAAAGTGTGAGAATGCTTCCATGTGATTCCATAATTTCTTCAAAGGGTTAAGGCATCCTCCCAGTGATTGTGGGTGCAGTTATCACTAAAACAGGGCATGATCAGCTGTACTAGCCCAAAAGGGTGTAACATGGTGTGACAGAAAAGAGATGATATCATTCTTTCTATTCAGCATATCTGTTTGTACTGCAAATCTTGAGTCATACGCTGATGCTTTTTGGGGGGCAATAGATAAGATCTGTTATTATGAAAGAACACGTTGCATCATATGAAGATGCAAGGTTACAATGTTGTCAATTGAATAGCATAGACTAGCATAGCATAGCATAAAATAGAACAGTTCAGTTGGAAGGGACCCACAGAGATCATCAAGTCCAACTGCCTGACCACTTCAGAGCTAACCAAAAGTTAAAGCATATTATTAAGGACATTATCCAAATGCCCTCGAACACTGACAGGCATGGGGCATCAACCACCTCTCTAGGAAGCCTGTTCCAATGTTTGATGTCTCAGAGGACTGGGCAGCCCAAGATCTGTCATTACTATAAAAGACTGAGGCAAAAAAGGCATTAAATGCCTCTGCTTTTTCTTCGTCCTTACTTGTTAGGTGACCATCTTCATCAAGTGTCAGTCCAATGTTTCCTTAGACTTCCTCTTGCTGTTGACTTAGAAAAGATCTTTTTGTTGTCCGACAACACTGGCCAGTGTTTGTTTTAGCTTTGGCTTTCCTTGTTTTTGCCCTGCAGATGTGAACTGCAGCTCTGTAATCTCCCTGTGAAGCCCAATCTTCTTTCCAGAGATGCCACCCAAACATTCATACTGTAAAACCTTTTGGCTGTTTCAGTATAGATACCCCATGCAAACATGGGAGCTATAGCACAACTGTGTGTGACCATTTCTGCAGCAGCAGCTTAATAGGCATAAGCATAACCAATCTTTCAGTCAGAATATTGTCTTTTGCACATTCTTTGCCTCTCTACTGACTTCCACTGACTTACTTTATTTAGTCTTTCAGAAATTTCTGCAAAGTAGCACAAACAGAAACCAGCTTTGCTGTGTCATTATCAAGAGGACCTCTCAACACAGCGCCAGTTAACCAGTGGAGCACACCCAAGTTGTGGGGAACATCTGGAAGAAATAGAGCCAGCGTCAGCTCTGTGCCACATCAGCTGCTCCACTGAAACACTTTTTATCAGACTTGCTCACAGAAGTCTTTTCTAAACCAGTGTTCAGGACCATGAACATGGTTATTTGGATCTACCTTTCTAACTTGAACTATAGACTTCAGAATTATTATCAGCTGAGAACTTTAACCCAAGCAGATTCAAAATTAAAGGAAAAAAAAATACAAGTATGTGAGAAATGTTACAAATGTGTAGAAATTAATTCAAGTGGAATATTGCCAATTATAAAAAGATAGTAACTCTGAGGTTACTTGGAGGTCATCTGGTCCAACTCCCCCGCTTAAGCAGGGACACGCAGACCTCGTTGCCCAGGACCAGGTCCAGGCAGCTTTTGAAGATCTCCAAGGAAGGAGACTCCACAGCCTCTCTGGGCAACCTGTGTCAGTGCTTCATCACCCACGCAGTGAAAAAGTGCTTCCTGATGTTTAGAGGGAACCTCTTGTGTTCCAGTTTGTGCTCATTGCCTCTTGTCCTGGCACTGGGCACCACTGAAAGAGCCTGGCTCTGTCCCCTTTGCACCTTATCTTTCAGATATTTATAGACATTGGTAAGGTCCCCCCTGAGCCTCCTCTTCTCCAGGCTGAACAGTCCCAGCTCTCTCAGCCTCTCCTCACAGGAGAGGCGTTCCAGTCCCTTGATCATCTTGGTAGCCCTACCTTGGACTCTTTCCAGTATCTCCATGTCTGTCTTGTACTGGGAGGGTCAGAACTGGACACAATACTCCAGGTGCAGGCTCACCAGTGCTGAGCAGAGGGGAAGGATCACCTCTCTTGACCTGCTAGTGATATTTTGCCTAATGCAGTCAAGAATACCATTAGCCTTCTTAGTGGCAAGGGCACAGTGCTGACTTAGGTACAACTTGGTGTCCACCCACCACTACTCCTAGGTCCTTTTCTGCACAGCTGCTTTCCAGCTGGGTGGAAAGTATGTACTGGTAATTAAGGTATTGTCATTTGCACACACTAGAAGAATTGTCAGTCCAGCCACCTAAACTCAAAACCATCTGTGGACAACATACACTTGTCGATAGATGCCAGCCTTGGGTTCCATACCACTTCTGGGCGTAGGCTACCAGCATGAAGCTGTACAGGTATGTGCATCAAGAGATCCAAATGTCTTTCAGCCCACATGAAGGACAGTATCTTATCCATAGCACCAGTTTGGCTGAACATGCCATAAGTCCTCAGTAAAGCATTAGGACCTTTTCAAGTCCCTACCACGGCAATCTTTCCTGCTTGTTGTGTAAACTCCAAAAAATACCACTGATCTCTATCCTACTTCTCATTCCTGTACCATGTTGTACCATGTGAGCAAGAAGAAAAACAAGAAGCAGGAGTTATAGGCAGCAAACAATAATTCATGGATACAACCTGCATTCTCCTCTTATGTACTGCATTTGTTAAATTCGTGCTTTTTTGAGTTTATTTATATTTTGTTCCGGCTTGCAGAGCTTAATTAGCACTTCTCTTTTTCTTTTGTTTGTTTCAGTTTGCACACCATTTTGTTGTTTTCAGAGATCCTTGTTTATGGAGATTTTGGTGTCTGCATTGTGGCTGGCTGCTCTGATTATATATATCAGTTACTTGTGTTGCTGAAATTCATAATGTCATCTGTTACTGAAATTGTTACAGTTGCCCACAAAACTGTAATGAAAGAGGAACCCATCAAAAAGATTTTACTCACAATAACAAAGCGGCCTACTCAATGCATTGAATTGATTTTTTACCAGTCCAAAATAGCAAATGGAGGAAGGCACATTAAATCTTATATGCTGACTATCAAGCAAATCAATTTGCCATCTTCTTTCTTGCCACTCATGACAATTCAAAATATTTATCAGAGGCAAAATGTTGCAAATATGTTGGCAGTTGCTTCGTCTGCCAGGGTAAAAGAACATCACCCCAGATAGTGTGTTAGCAGGTAGGGATATACTTAGTCTAAAGCATGGCAGCAATGCAAGCACCATACAGCTCTAATCATCTTGGATTACTTGTTAGGACATTTTCCAAATGTGGAAACTGGTTATGGAGTCCATCAGTATACAAGTTATACTCTATGCGGAAATACTAAATTAATTTTTCAACATTTGTGCATGCTAAAGGAGGCTAAAGACGTGTTTGGTGTCATTCATCTAGGTAATGTTTCTCTGGTGTTCAAGAATCTGTCATGTGGTCCATGGCCTGCAGAAGGGGAACTAACAGAGTTCCTCTGGGAGTCAGCAAGTATCTTAACTACCTATGAGATGCAACAGCTCAGTTTGGAAAAATCAATGTTCAGACTCTAGCCTGCATTCAAGATTCATTTAGCCCCACCCCAAAAACTATTTTTATTTTCATGCTTGATGATTTATACATTGACAAAACAAAACAGTTTCAGAAAGGACTATGATGTAGCTTTGTTCCACTTCACCCTGATGTAAGGAAAGGAAGAATGGATTACAGAACATAAAAATCTGGGATATGTGAGAGAAGTGGATATCAGGTAGGTAGATTCTCAAGTCATAATTTGATGTTTATCTTTTTAGCAGCTTAATCTGTTATTGTGAAAGGACAGATTGCAAAATGTGAAAACAGAGCTGCAATACTGGAAATACCAAAGTTTAGCTTAATGGGGGGTGGGAGGGTGTTCCAATAAAAAATTGAGTAGCTTCATGTAATAGATAACTGTGGTTCAGGTTAATGAACTGTTTGTTACCAAATGTATTGTTTTATTGTACCAGTTGGCTGATACAATAGCAATTATTATTATCAGCATTTTTATCAAAGTAATGCCTACATGCTGACACAATAGCAAAGTCATGAGTTCCATACAAACCATATAACAGTTCCTTCTCTGAATGGATTATGTGGCTTATTCTTGAGTCATTAAAGTCATTAAAGGTTCAGTTATTCAAGGGTTCAACATACATCCACAAAAGGACTGAATAGATTGGCTACCATTTTAGGTGCTTGAGGGCAGTTTTTAAAACGTAAAACTTCAGCTAAGCTGTTGCCCTACCTCCTGAAAGGGCCAGGTTCTCAACACTGCTTAATACCTCTCACTAAAATTTGCAACCAGTTGCTGAATGAATCATATGAATCATGCTTTATTTTTTATTTTTATTTTTTTTTATTTTTTTTTAACCTCACACCTGTAGGAATCTAAGGGCATACACATCTTCCAGTCATTGGCCCCAGTCAAGAAGCTTACTAAGTGCAGCTAAGCACTTACTAATGCTGGACACTTAGTATATGAAAAGCTGTAGGGTGCTGGGGTGTGTGTGGGTGGCGGTGGGGGTTCTTTCCCCACCCGTCTCAGTGATCCAGTAGTACCTGCAGCTTTACATAAAAGACGGCTGGAAAAGAAGGTACTTTCTCAAGCATTTAACTCAGTAACCTGTGAATCACTGAAAAGTTAAAGTATCAAAGGGATGTGACTTTAATTCTCTTGTGTACTGCTAGATTACCCTGGCCATCTGAGTATCCTCAGAAAGGTAGAGAAAAAAGATGAAATAGGAAAAATAGGAAATGACTCAGTCATATTGTTGAAGCTATTTAAATTCCTGTGGAATTTATGGGTCAGAAAAAGCAGATAAGGAGGTATGAATACAGGGCAAGGGGAGCTGAATTCTTCTTCTTTCTCTGCTGAATATTCAACATTGAGTATTCAGAGAAGGAGGGATGCTAAAAGGAAACAGTCATGCTGCAGTCCCAAAGGTGTGTACCGGTACACTGGAGATGGCTTCTCTGAAACATACTCAGTAAAAAGTACCAAAAGTAAGACTGAGCGATGGCAAAGCCCAGGAACAAGAAGGAAAAGATACTTTCTGACTGCCTACTACAAAAGGGGAAAAAGCAGAGAAACACATCAGTGATAATGACTACAAAACTTTTTTTTTTTCTTTTCTAAGGCAACTTATTTTATTGGCTGTCATTGGCAGCTGAGCTGAGAAATTGACTTTAGTCTTTTCACGTGTTCTTATAAAGGAGAAAAGCCGTAAATACTATTTAAAAAACTTAACTGATAACTGTAAGATTTCAGATGGTTATTTGGATCTACCTTTCTAACTTGAACTATAGACTTCAGAATTATTATCAGCTGAGAACTTTAACCCAAGCAGACTCAAAAGTAAAGGAAAAAAAATGCAAGTAAGTATGTGAGAAATGTTACAAATGTGTAGAAATTAATTCAAGTGGAATATTGCCAATTATAAAAAGATAGTAACTCTGACAAATTGATTTTTCAGGTTTGATAACATAATTTGAAAATTATCCTTATTGTGTATTCCTCCATCCTGATTGATGTTGATGTGGACTTTAACATGTGTTCTTTATATATGGAATAATGAAATCATTGATTCAGGTGTAGTTTTACAATATATTCATGACTTTATTGTCTGTTTTTAAATTAAAAGAGAAAATTATGTGACTGCTATCATTGTTTAAGAAAGATAGGAAAAGCTGAACCAAGTGCTATTTTGTAATTAATACTAATTTCCTGGAGTTAATACTTCTATTTTTTTCCTAATACTTAGTAATTTTACAAGTGGGAGGGAAGGGCAGGGGGAGAAAAAGCAGTTTCACAGCCTACCAGCAGAACCTAGCATAACATTTTGTGTTTGCCATCCCATGATATTTTGTGTTTGCCATCTCAGACTTATCCAAGGTAACGGAAGTATAAAGTGCGACGGTCTGAGGAGCCTCATTAGTGTAAGGCACTGTGGAAGCCTCCTCCTCCCTGCCCTGTTCTTGCTGTATAAATCACGTTTCTTACAAAGGGGTTTTTAGACTGCAATATCTGAACAGAGGTGCAGAGGGATATTTTGGCAGGAGGTAACAAGTTAATCAGAGGTATATTTTAAGTGAAATTTTCCCTGACTGAGAGCCCAGTAAACATGTCTTGTGAACAGAATGAGCTAGATGAGAAGAAACTAAGTGGTCTGACACTCAATACCTGTAGTGACTGGGTACGTTTCTTATGCCCGGATTGCAACGCGGATACCAGGGCAACGAAGAGGAAGCTGCGTTTGTTTGTTTGTTTGTTTGTTTGTTTGATTGATTGATTGATTGATTGATTGATTGATTGATTGATTGAAAGGGACGAAGCCCAGAGAGGCTCTGCCTGCAGCCAGACGCATGCTTTGCCAGCATCACTGGTGTTTCCCCGAGACTCCCCGCCGCTCTCTCAGGGTTAAGAAAACGAGAGGG
>VXAA01006217.1:80702-95338 GCA_013399115.1 Anseranas semipalmata | reverse complement strand
CAACAAATATATATATATATGTACAAACAAAGCCTGTGCGCAAGCACAAAGGAAAAGAGAAAACAAGTTATTCTCCCACCAACGAGCGATGTCCGGCCACATCCTGGGACGCAGAGCCTCAGTACCCGCAGTGGTTGATCAGAAGGACAGACGTCTTCGCAATGAGAGCCCCCCCCTTCTCCTTCCTTTCACGGCTTTTATTACTGAGTGTGACATCATATGGTATGGAATATCCCTTTGGTTGGTTTAGGTCAGCTGCCCTGGTGATGTCCCCTCCCCACTTCTTGGCCACCTCACCTACTGGTTTTGGGGGGTCTGGAGAGAGCCTTGGTGCTGTGCCAGCACTGCTCGGCAGTAGCCAAAACACTGGTGTGATACCAGCGCTGTTCTAGCTACAAGGGCTGCTGCAGGGAAAGTTAACTCTATCCCGGCCAGACCCAGTACAACATTGTGCTCTGTAATGGCTGCTGCTTGCTCCTCTGCTCTATGTACTTTATCAGGCAAAAGCACAGAAAAGCTGTAGGAGAGAAATGATAAAGTTTACTAGTGTGCAAGACCAAATCTTTTCCATTTAAACAGACTTTTTGTTCTTTCTTTCCTTGCTTGAAGTGGTTCTTGGCTTTTGAGGCTGCAGTGATACACTCTAGGAGCAGGGAATGTGTAACACTTGTGCTTTCCACAGAAAATGCTTGTAAAAGACTTCCGTGAATTGCGTGCCAGCATTGAGAAAATGGGACTTCTGAAGCCAAATAAACTCTTCTTCTTCCTGCACCTTGCTCACATCCTCCTGTTGGATACTGCTGCTTGGCTCATTCTCTTCTACTTTGGGACATCCTTAGTGCCCTTTGTTGTCTCTCTGGTGGTGCTGACCATTTCTCAGGTAAGCAATAGAGTCCACAGCATGTATGCGTGGACTTATGTCAACTTTCATACACATACTACTGCAGTTTTGTATTTCTCCATTACCTTACTTGGTATAGTTCTCCTTTGCTTAAGAAGACAACCTCTATATAGCTTGTATTTACAGAAGGTGCAAAGAAGAAATTCTGCATGTGGGGAGCTCCCAGTATGCCTAGTCTGACTTTTAAGATATATTCACAGAATCATAGAATGGTTTGGGTTGGAAGCGACCTTGAAGATCTTCTCATTCCACCCCTGCTGCCATGGGCAGGGACACCTTCCACTAGACCAGGTTGTTCAAAGCCCCATCCAACCTGGCCTTAAACACTTCCAGGGATGTGACATCCACAACTTCTCTGGGCAACTTGTTCCAGTGCCTCACCACCCTCATACTAAAGAATTTCTTCCTACTGGAAGGCTGCTATAAGGTCTCCCTGGAGTCTTCTCTTCTCCAGGATGAACAACCCCAGCTCTCTCAGCCTGTCTTCACAGGAGAGGTGCCCCAGCCCTCTGATTATCCTCATGGCTTCCTCTGGACTTGTTCCAACATCTCCATGTCATTCTTATGTTTGGGGCCCCAAAGCTGAATGCAGTAGTCCAGGTGGGGTTTCACAAGAGTGGAGAACAGGAGGAGAATCACCTTCTTCAACCTGCTAGCTGCAGTTTTGATGCAGCCCAGGATTTGGTTGGCTTTCCGGGCTGCAAGCACACATTGCCAGCTCATGTTCAGTTTTTCATCTACCAGCACCCCCAGGTCCTTCCCATCAGGGCTGACCTCAATCCATTCTCTGCCCAGCCTATATTTGTGCTCGGGATTGCCCTGACCCAGGTGCAGAACCTTGCACTTGGCCTTGTTGTACTTCATGAGGTTTGCACAGGCCCACCTCTCGAGCCTGTCAAAGTCCCTCTGGGTGGCATCCCTTCCCTCTAGCATGTCAACTGCACCACTCAGCTTGGTGTTGTCCATAAACTTGCTGAGGGTACACTCAATCCCACTGTCCATGTCACCAACAAAGATATTGAACAGTGCTGGTCCCAGTACCAACCCCTGAGGAAAGCCACAGGTCACTGGTCTCCACCTGGACATCGGCATCTATTATTTTTTCAGTGGCAGACAGTGGGATTGAGTGCACCCTCCGCAAGTTTGCAGATGACACCAAGCTGAGTGGTGCAGCTGATACAACNTCTGGTGGGTGAAAAGCTTGACATGAGCCAACAGTGTGCGCTTGCAGCCCAAAAGGCCAACTGTATCCTGGGTTAGGATACAGGTGTGGGTTAGAGGTGTGGCCAGCAGGTCGAGGGAGGGGATTGTCCTTCTCTACTCTGCCCTTGTGAGGCCCCACCTGGAGTACTACATCCAGGGCCGGGGCCCCCAGCACAAGAAAGATGTGGACCTACTAGAGCGGGTCCAGAGGAGGGCCACAAAGATGATCGGAGGGCTGGAGCACATCTTCTGTGAGAGAGGCTGAGAGCTGGAGATGTTATCATAGAATCATATAATGGTTCGGGTTGGAAGGGACCTTAAAGATAATTTAATTCCAAGCTCCCGGCCATGGCAGGGACACCTCCCTCTAGACCAGGTTGCTCAAAGCCCCATCCTATAGGGAGACCCTATAGCAGCCTTCCAGTAGCTAAAAGGGGCCTACAAGAAAGCTGGAGAGGGATTCTTTATCAGGGAGTGTAGTGATAGGACAAGGGTAATGGTTTTAAACTGAAAGAGGGTAGAGGTTTAGATTAGATGTCAGGAGAAAATTCACTCAGAGGATGGTGAGGTGCTGGAACAGGTTGCTCAGAGTTGTGGATGCCCCATCTATGGAGGTGTTGAAGGTCAGGTTGGATGGGGCCCTGTGCAACCTGATCTAGTGGGTGGCATTCCTGCCCATGGCAGGGAGGCTGGAACTAGATGGTCTTTAAGGTCCCTTCCAACCTAAGCCATTCTACGGTTCTGTGATCTGATTCTATGATTAGGTTGTTGACCGCAACAACGAGTGTGGCCATTCAGCTAATTCCTCATCCACCAAGTGGTCCATCCATCAAATCCATGTCTCCGATTTAGAGGCAAGAATGTTGTGTGGGAATTAAGGATACTAGGTGAATCCTTGAAAGTATCAGGATTTCATAGTTCCTTTCTGATTATGGCCTTGGAGAAGTGTCCAAGAAATCATTCTTGATATCTCAAAACAAAGAATGGATAGGGCACTGTTCTGGTCTTGATTCTTTTTGCGTCACTCCCAAAATTTCCTGTTTCAGGTCCAGGCTTCATGGTTACAACACGATTTAGGACATCTCTCAGTCTTCAGGAAGACAAAGTGGAACCACTTGCTGCATAAGTTTGTCATGTGCCATTTGATTGTAAGTAATTGACCCTGGAAAAACTTATTTGATTTGGACTTCCTGCAAAAGTGTGTGTTCTGAGGTTTCTGTAGAAGAAAGTTTGTTCAGCACTGGGTGAAGAAGGGAGAGAATCTCTCTGAGAGCACTGTGGTTCTCATACTCTGTACTTCACTTAAACAGGGGGCATCAGCCAAATGGTGGACTCTTTTGCACTCCCGACACCATGCCAAACCCAACTGCTTCCAGAAGGATCCTGACATTGATATGCACCCTTTCTTGTTTACTTTGGGGAAGAAATTCTCTGTGGAGGTCAGTGTGTCTGTGTGTGCATGTGCATGTGGTCATGTACTAGGAACTGGGAAGAACAGTCCCTTCAACAAGAAGCACACTATACCATAAAGATCTAAAACTAAGATGTTATCATAATTTCTGAGACAAGATTGTTTTCATCTGTCTACTTTCTTCAGCCTTTGTGAGCAGGTCATGGTTTATAATATGCTATTTAAAAATTGCTTAAACATTTGACAAATTGTAAACAAATTGGAGAGATGAATGTGCATCATATATGGAGGGTGAGGGGAACCCAGCAAGAAAGACTGCTAATGGTTATAGCAACTTAATGACCTCATGGGTTTTGTAACAACTCAGTAATTAATGATTATTAGATAACTTATGAACGTTAATATAAAGCATGTATGCAGTTAGCTTGGGATTATTATGTAATACTAATGTCTGAAGCTCAAGAGATATAGGCTGCTCTGGCATGTTTATGCCTTGATATGAAGGGCAGCTGGCACAGCAGGGCTGAAGAACCAATGGCTGACTGTTCCTGTAATTCTCTAGGACTGGTTATTGGCAAGCATGTCTCATGGGCAGAAGTCATTTGACTACATAGTGTGTTCTCAGCTTGTACTGCTAGGCTGCTGCCATGAGCAACAGCTGAAGACAATGCTGCAGCTGTTTTACTGCACAGCTTAATCAGTTTTTGAGTCCTTGTCATAATAGCTACAGCAGTGAATTTTTTTCTCTTCCATGAAATTGTCACTTAAGTGTACAGAATCAGAAGAAAGTAGAAAATGAAAACAAAGAGAAAATGATGACTGTTTTTGACTGATAGTATAATTTAGCCTTGAAGTATCTAAGATTGCACCAAATGACTTATGAATGTGGCAGGAAAACAAAAACAAGGAAATTCAAAAGTTAAAATTCACCTCTATTCACTCAATTGTTATAACTCATATGCTTATGGATCACACCATCTTTTAATGGATAAAACATTCTGGTATAGTTCGTGCTACATTTTTTCCTTCCAATGCAGATAATGGTGATATTTGTGACAGCAGTTTATTTCCTATCATGTACCAATGTAGGTGGTTCTTACGGGCTGTTATCTCTGTTTTGGTTTGTCATAAGTGTATGTAGAACTACTTTTCAGCAATCACATTTCACTTTTCTCTTACTGAAGAAAAGTCTCAGGCTTGCTTAACTGCTCATCTCTGAAGGACTTTACAGAGCTGTAAAGCATTAAAGCAGTCACTGGAGTGAGGATTTATAGAAAAGGCATATTACATATGTAAAGTAATAAGACGGGTACATGAGAGAGAGATGGTAATATTGAAGGTTGTGGGAAGTGAGTGAGAAGGGTGTCTTCTGGGGAGAAAGAACAGAAAATGGCAAGTTACCTGAACAGATTGCTTAGTTTCCACTCAGTATTTATTATTCATTTTCACAGCTTGGAATCAAAAAGAAAAAATACATGCCATACAATCACCAGCACAAATACTTCTTCATCAGTGAGTATCTCCATTCTCCTATGACACCATGAGGAGTGCTACTGAGGCTTTTAGATTTTACTTTTGAGCTGCAGGACATGAGCAGAACTAAGGTTGGCTGCATCAAAGAACATAATCATCTGCATCTAATTTTTGGAGGAGTTGAAGACCTAACTGGGTAAAATCCTGAGTAACCTGGGCTGACATCATAGCTGATGCTGCTCTGAACTCCTGATGTCCTACCCAACCTGAATTATTCTATGTGAGATCAGGTTTCTGTGCCCTTCTTGACAAAAATTAATAGATTTTTAACAAACGGATTTATGTTTGTTCTGGGGTAGAAAAAATAGTGAAGTGCATTTATCCTAGGTCATGTTAAAATTGTACAAAAATTGGAAAAAACTAAGACCTATTTGAACAGAGAAAAGGAGAGACTCCTAACTCGACAATTAGGGAAGTTACTTGGGAGAGTGAGGTGAGGTTTCCAGGGACTTTCAGCTAATAATGTATGGCTAATAAAGTGCATAAGCAGAACAGAGGAGGAATTCAGAGCTTGCACTTCTCCACTATCAATGCCCTGATCTCCAGGTTTTCACTCCTGCACCCTTCTCCCCATCTTAGTGAAGCTTTATTCCTGTTGCAAAGCAACACAATTTCAACACAAGGTGAAGAGACATCACTTCTTGCATCTCCCCAGAATAGTCTGAAGTCTGCTGCTTAGGGTGCTTACCTGAAAAAAGGACAGTATGAATTTTGAACCCTAAAACACGGGGAAAAATGGATACTTTCAAAGCATGAATCATTTGACCTGTCTTTTCACTTGACTGTCAGGATGGCAGGAACTGTGCTCCAGCTGTGGTTGTTCTCTCAAGTGGCTAGACAAAGAATTAGCAGGGTTAGCTCAGACATGCTTATCTAACTCTGCAATGCCCAATTAAGGAAGATGATCCCATCCCAGATCTCCTATGTCCTCCGCAACAGCTCTGAGTTACTATGTCATAGCCCATCTTTCAGCACTATTCAAACTTAAAGAGTACAGGATGTGTTTTGTTTTTTTTTTTTTTTTTTTTTTTTTTTTTTTTTTTTTTTTGTGTGTGTGTGTATACTTTTTTGTTTGTTTTTAAGTACAACTGAGATGTCTATTCAGAAGCTTGAGTTGGAGTTCTTCTGGCAACCTAAAATAAAGCCTCATGTGGTATGCAAGGGATTTCTTATGTATTTCTGTTGTTCCCCAGCTCTGAACAATTGAGTGGGGAATAAAATGAGCTTTGGGGCTTCTTGGAAGCTATTTCTCAAAATACTCCTCTGTGGTTGTTACTCAGTTAGAAGCCTAAACTGAAATCTTGAGTTTGTAAGTGTTATTAACTTACTGAACAGATCTAGAAATGTTCAGAGGCACTAATATAGTATCCTAACCAGTATCAGTTAGTTGCTTTCTTGCAAAGTGATCACTGTGATACTCCAAAAGGATTATTGTAGTTACTCAAAAGTTTCTCAAGTTTTGTCCTCCATATTTTTTTTCAGGATTCCCCTTTTTGTTTTCACTCTAGATAAGAGAAGCTGTGCTTATAGCTTTCCATGGGGAAACAAAGTAATACTACCTGTGTTGACAGGTGACGTAAGCAGTAGCAGCCTGTCCTGCTGAAGAGCAGGAACTGTCCTCAACCAAACTTTAGAGAGTTTCTTGTATTATCTTTGTTTTACCTTCTGAGACCAGCAGGTTCCCAGATCACTTAATGTTAGTCTGCTTGGCATACTGAGATCGTCCAAAAGTTTCTGAATGATAGCAGCCCTAAAACTTTTCAGACTAGTCTCCATATTGAGTAGTTGTTCAGGGATTCTTTGCTTCGTGTTTGCAGTTTGGTATCTGTCATTCAGTAAATGATATTACCAGTGATAATGAATTCTCCATTACAGCTCTTCCTCCACTCCTGTTTCCCACCTACTTCCACTGCCACACCTTTTATATTGCATACACAAAAAGGTATTGGGTGGTAAGTATTGCTGCTTGCGCAACCAAGGGGTTAGCTGTGGGCTTCTAATCTTTCTCCTGAACACGGAGCCTGCTTCTTTCAAGAGCTCAGGCCCTGCTGCATGACACAGCACACTTTTCAGTTAGGCCTGATATGACAGTCGGGTTGGTGCAGCATTTTTCTGTGGCTCTGCATACTTTCTGCTAAACACATTATATTCCCCAGCTTGATGATAAAGGCCTGAAAACAAGCAACAGGCTATTTGACTTGCACTGCTTTGCATCACTTGCAAAATCACGAAGTGCATGGCCATAGTGGTCAGTAACAGGAAAATGTGGATTTATAGGAACTGTTGTCCTTAATTTGTCAGCAGTATGCACGTACTTGGCATTGCTTCATATGCCAGGCAGCCCGTGCTAGTGTTTCATTCTTGCTTCTCTTGCATGTGTTATGAATACAGGAAGACAGAACGACATCTAAGCAAAATGAAATAGCTGGTCTATTACTGTGTTCACTGTGGAGTCACAGTCAATGATTTGATACAAGTCTTAAACTTGTGTTTCTGAATGCATAGCCATTTGCTAACATATTAATCCATTTACTAGGAGTGAATGCTAAAATTCAATTTTAGCAAGCCGTGAAAAGAAAAAAAGAAAAGAAAAGCTTGTTGTAACTTGGTTTCCTCTAGATCATTCAATTTACCAAAAAACTACAGCAAAAACCTACAGAAGCTAAATGTAGAAAGTTCTCTTGTACTTAAATCTTTTTCTAAGCATCATGTTATAAGAAATGCAACTTCTAATGATTTTCTTTTTTGTTGTCTTTGGGTTTGGTAGGACTTGGCCTGGATGCTGACCTTCTATATCAGATTCTTTTTTACTTATGGATCATTATTAGAAATAAAGAGTCTCCTGGCGTATTACTTTATATTCAGGTAATATCTCTTTAGAAGGTTTTTCAGCCTTCCTTTATGTATTCTTTGCATCTGTCTGTCTGCCTTTTCCTTATTCTTCTATGTTCTCTTTTACCAACTCATTTTTTTGCTGTTTTTTAAATTGCTAAAGTTAAACTAAAACTCTGCTTAATTGTTAGCTGTGAAAGCAAAGAGACTTAACTGAATGATGACCAAATTGAGAAATACTTACTGAACGTAATGTTCAGTGCTTTGGGTATTGGTTATGCTACTAGTTATAAAACATTTGCAAGCCCAGAGTAAGCTTTTTTTCCTGTTAATTGTTTTAACTAGCAGCATAGCTGTCAATAGACATACTCTGCTTATATCATTTTACTGATTCTATCTATTTTGGTCCTTAGTTACAGATAAAACAGGATGAATGCCAGGCTGCATCCATTTTATAATGAAACATATTAAGTACTGATGAGTTTTAAAAGGAAGTATGAAACTTCCAGGTTCTGGAATTTCTTCCAGGAGCTGGATTAGTCAGGCTGGTGTTCTGCCATGCATTTGTAAGTCTGGCTATACTGTCATTTCAATGGCTTATCATTGACTTGCTTATCTGTTACTGAATTCTGGCCTCTTCTCTGATTGTGCAGGATGCTGGAGAGCAGCTGGTTCGTCTGGGTTTCACAGATGAACCATATCCCAATGGATATTTACTATGACAAGAATTTGGACTGGGTGTCTACCCAGGTAAAATATCTTCCCCTTAAGAATTGTGGCCATACAAGTACAAATTCCAACCACAAAAAAAGTAACTACTGTATTGCATTAAGAGTGAAACCTGCTGGTAACTGGGAAGTAAAGGTTGATAGGGTCACAACAGCAAAGATATTGAGTTGCTGGAACACATTCAGAGAAGAGCAATGAAGCTGGTGAAGGGACTAGAAAATGACATAAGAGGAGCAGCTGAGGGAAATGGGCTTGTTTAGTCTGGAGAAAAGAAGTCTGATGGGAGACCTCATTAGTCTCTACAACTACCTGAAAGAATGTTGTAGCAAGGTGGGTGTTGGTTTCTTTTTTCAGGTGGCAAGAGACAGGACATGACAAAATGGCCTCAAGTTGCACTGGCATAGGTTTAGATTGGATATTAGGAAGAATTTCTTCATGGAAAGGGTGGTTAGGCATTGGCACAGTCTGCCCAAAGAAGTGGTGGAGTCCCCATCCCTGGAAGTATTTAAGAGACATGTGGATATGGTGCTTAGGGATGTGGTTTAGTGGCAGGCTTTGTAGTTATGTGGATGGTTGGACCTGGTGATCTTAAGGGTCTTTTCCAACCTAAATGATTCTATGATTCTAGAATAACATGATTCAGTTATAGTGACAGTAATGACACATTTATGGGCCATTTAAAATCAAAGCTAGGTCCTAACTCTTTCGTAAACATACCCACCTCCTTACTTACTGCATCATTCTGTCTGGGACCTTTTCCCCTTCTGCAGAGATGGAAGTTTGCGTCCTGCTCTGGCTAAGCTCCTTTGCACCAATAGAATGCCAATGTGGTGTCCCCTCTTTGTACAGCGACTTATATTTCAGCATGGTCCATGTTAGCTGGTCTATATAATGCTGCTGGTCCACAAAGCTGAAGGAGGATTATGATTCCTGCCTTAAGGTAGCTCAGTTTGGGCTGAAAGAAAACAGAACAGAGTAGCACAGTATAGCGTGCTCTTGAGACAAATGAAAAAGTCTGCAGTCACCAATCTGTACTAACTTTGCTTTCCCTTCCCCTTCTCCAGCTCCAGGCAACATGTAATGTTGAGCAGTCTCTGTTCAATGACTGGTTTACCGGGCATCTGAACTTTCAGATTGAACATCAGTGAGTACACACCCTGAGAAATTTTTTTACCCTATTCTTTGCTCAGAATCCTACAAATAGTTGTTGGCACCGGTAAGTTTGCCTTAAAAACTGAAAACCCTAAAAAGCATCATAGTGTTAATTCAAAACCTTCACTGTGGACCCACAGGAAGATGAGAATTACTAGTGAAAATTGAATATGGGCAGGATCTGTGAAACCATGCAGGTAGCAACAGGTTCTATTCGAAGTAGTAGATCATAAGTATTTGTGAAAATGTACGTGCCAAGGCACTCTGTAATCTGATGCAGTAGTTTAGGTCTACCTATACTGACTGCTAACATTATTATTATTCCAGAGACTGAGATATGCAACTGAAGGATGGACTCATCTCCATTCCTGTGCTGACCAGTTATGGAGATGATTACTTCTGGAGAAAAGGGGCAAAAGTGGATTCTACTAGTTTATGGTATCACTTAATTTGGAGAAACCAGAGATGCTAGAGACAACAGTGGAAAAATAAGGGAGGGGTAAAGCAGGAAAATATTGAGTTCCTTGTGCTACAGGCATACCACAGGGAAAGAGGAGACAGGAGCAGCAAAAAGTTCTGTTTAGTGTGGGCTGTGAGAGTCCTGGGAAGTAATAACGAACAGGAACATGTGAAAGGTAATATTTCTGATGGGGCACTGGAAGAGAACTTGTCTCCTGTTCACAGCCTATTCCCAACAATGCCAAGACACAACTACTGGAAGGTGGCTCCTCTTGTGAAGTCCTTGTGTGCCAAACATGGCATTGAGTACCAGTGTAAGCCGCTGCTCACCGCCTTTGCAGACATTGTGCAGTAAGTAACAGTTAACACATTGGGAGCAAAATTGCAGAAGGGTGGAGGAGAGACTGGAGTTTTAAGAACAAGGGTTGGCTTATTCTTTCTTACAAATCTGCATGTGGAAATCCTTGTTTCCCTTGTCCTCATCAACACTCCCCTAAGCAACACCACGTAATGCGCACTGTCTCTCTCTCTCTTTCTCCCCCCACCCCCCCCTCTCTCAGCTCTTTGAAGAATTCAGGAGAGCTCTGGCTTGATGCATACCTACACAAATAGGAAGATAAAGTTTGGTGCCATTTACAGCCTACCATGTCTTTGCATCCCCAGTAATTTGAGAAGCAGGGACAACGAGGGACTCTAAGGAAGAATAAAATGGATAAGAAATGAAGGATGTGATTCCAATAGATATGAAGTTATCTGAATTTTTCTTTTGTTCTTTCTTGGTATTTTGGTTCAGATATGTTAAGAGTGAATAAGGGCCAGCAGGAGCTGAATGGCTAGATTAGGGAGAAACTTTCTGTTAACCGTGTCTGAGTAAACATGACCAAGTAGCAGTTCTGAGCATGTGTTCAAGTCAGATTTATGGACTGGGGTAGCTGCACACACAAGTTCATGTCAGAGTTTACTCTGACTTTTTTTAGATTGTCCTCATGTGTAGGGTTTAATGCATAATACGACGTTTCCTTACTTGAAGTCATTTGAAATTGCACAGGATTTTGAATTAGCACAGTGTCCCAACAATGCGCTTAAACCATAATAAACTACAAAGCACACTTGGAATATACCAATTGTAATATGCAGTTGAATAACAACATAAATGTTGATCCTGTTATTGCTCTCTAGAGTATCCTCATTGCTATGATACCAGGTATCCCCAGTTGCCAGGGAAAAATACAGCTCAAGCTCTCTTCAAAGTTTCTTTATTCATTGTTTGGTTTTTGTACTCTGTGCAGGGCTGAGCCATGTTTACACTCCCTGTGCTGGTCTGGCTGAGTTGCCTAGTCATGAGGTCTCAACTGTCAAGTCTGTGACCTGAAGTGCTCTCACCACTAGTTTTTTCCTGTTTTAAGTCTGTATTTATTTTTCAGGGAAGATGTTATACAATTGGTTGTTACACTTATCTGATATAGCAATTTTGTCTAGAAGGTTCAGGCTGGGAGCTGACCTGCTGGAAAGCAGGAAACCTGCTGGAAACCTGGGAGTCCTGGTGGACAGCAGGTTAACCATGAGCCAGCACTGCGCCCCTGTGGCCAAGAAGGCCAATGGAGAAGGCCAATGGTATCCTGGGGTGCATTAGGACGAGTGTTGCCAGCAGGTCGAGGGAGGTGATCCTGCCCCTCTACTCAGCCCTGGTGAGGCCACACCTGGAGCACTGGGTCCAGTTCTGGGCTCCCCAATACAAGAGGGACATGGAGCTCCTGGAGTGGGCTACAAAGATGATGAGGGGACTGGAGCATCTCTCATAGGAGGAGAGGCTGAGAGAGCTGGGCCTGTTCAGATTGGAGTAGAGAAGGCTGAGAGGGGATCTTATCAATGTCTACAAATATCCGAAGGGAGGGTGCCAAGAGGATGGGGCCGGACTCTTTTCAGTGGTGCCCAGCCACAGGACAAGAGGCAACGGGCACAAACTGAAACACAGGAAGTTCCGGCTGAAGATGAGAAAACATTTCTTTCCTGTGAGGGTGACAGAGCACTGGAACAGGTTGCCCAGAGAGGTTGTGGAGTCTCCTTCTCTGGAGATATTCAAAACCTGCCTGGATGCGATCCTGTGCAACATGCTGTAGGTGACCCTGCTTGGCAGGGGAGTTGGACTGGATGATCTCCAGAGGGCCCTTCCAACCTCAACCATTCTGTGAGAACAAAGATGCTCTTTGTTTTCTGTTGCTGTTGAGATGAGCTTTGCTTCCTTTGCAAACAGCTTGCTCATTCACTATATCACACTCCCTTGGGCCTCCCATGGCATGTAGCCTCCTGCTTTATGTACTCTTCAGAGCATTCCTCACATGTGTGTTTCTTTGATCTGTAACATTTTACAAATCTGATCCAAGCCCTTTGATAAGTAAAATGGCTAACTTTCTTTTGGCTTTCTTTTTGAAGGATTTTTGAGGAATTATAGCAAAGGGGGCATTATTAAATAGTAAGAGCAGTGAGAGTCAGCTGCTGCTCGTATAAAATATCCAGATTTGTTTAGTTTTCTGTCCCACAGAGCTATATTGATGGTTATTAGCCATAAAGATAAAAATAACAGTATCATCCTGTAGTACACATGAGTAATAAAGAAGTAACACAACCGAGTTTGTGGAACTGAACACTCTCAATGAAATGTGGATTGGTGCTCATAATTTTCTAGTAAGAAACAGTCCTAGTTATTTTATTTAAGGAAAAAAATTCTTATTCTCTTCTCTTTAATAAGAAGGCAGCACCAGAACAGATCTTAGAAGCTAGTACACAGCCATACTATACTTCCCTCTTGATAGAAATGCTGTGATTACTGGGACTAAGAGTGCCAATACAATTTCCGTATATATTTAAACTAGTACAAAACAAACTATGCATTTCAACTTAAACATCTTGTGATTGGGGTGAGTGTATGTATTTGTAATGTATGCCTCTAGACAAATAACATCTTCAGTTCTGCTCCTGAAAAGTCAGCTGAGAATTTCTTGTTGTAGATAAGCATTGGAAACATGCACTGTAAGTCCTAAAAGTGGCAGTGGTTTGAGAAATCTGTAAATGAGCCAACATTTAGGGGTGATAACGATAGTAAAAATATAACAAAGGTATGGGCTAATTGAAAATGCTAAAACTAAATTCTCTTTCCTGGTTTTCAGAAACAAAGCATGATTAGCGTAGACAAAAAAAAAGTCTACAAATCAACTGCACCTTTTGAATAGATTGTCTTCCATTCAGCTTTCCATGTTAGAATGAAGATAAGAGGTTTGTATTACAGGCAAAGGACTTTGTATAAAATAGGAGGTACAGAGATCATCTCCTGTCCAATAATCTCACTGCAGCGCTGAGGGGGTGCACACGAAGGCACACTTGAAGGCCCTAGCATATGTGAAAAGGCACACAGGTAGCTCTTGAGTGCACCAAAAAGCAAATCAACCACTCTGGTGTAGACTACCAGGTAAAACAAGGACTCTGGGGGGGAACCAATGAACGAGAAAGATTCTGGGATCCTAACCCTAGACTCAGCTAAGCTTTGGCTGAGACACCTCCCTCTCCCATAATGGTACAGGGAGAAACTTGGAAGAAATTGTTTTGCAGCCTTGCCCTTCTTTTGGCAGCTCCTTTGCAGCCACACACCAATGGGAACTCTAGGTTTCGTCTCTTTTCCAACCTCAACCCTTAGCCTCAGCTGAGGCTTGGCCAGTAGTAGAAAAGAGCTAGCTGGGGAGAAACAGGGTAAACTGCAAAACCTCTTACTTTGGCAGCCTACAGAGGGCTCCAGAGTCCCAAGAGCCACTCAAAGAGCTCTAGAGGACAACAAAAGGGAAAAATAGACCTCGGGTAAACTGAAAACTGCACAGAGGGCTCTGGGTCTGTTCTCTGATGCTTTACTTCTACCCTTTGGGACAGGCTACTAGCACCTGCTGGCAATACTGGTTAGGCAGGGTCAGAAAAGCTTCTCCAATGGTCAGCAGCACTGGAGTGTAGGCTGCTGTTCCCCATCCACGAGCTCCTCAGGTCTCCAGGGAGAGGTGGGGTAGGGTGCAGGTCCAGACCGTCTGGCTCAATTTCTACTAATGCTTCCACACTGTTGATTGTCTTTCAAATAAAATAAAACACATAGCTTTCTTACTTGTGTGAAGACAGAGGACAGTACTGAGTGTGGCAATTGGACAGCTGTGCACACTGGGATGAGTCTGTGCTCCCTTTATTTCCCACATTCGGGCCCTTTGGTGAATGCAGGAGCGGAGGGAGGTGGAGGTGAGTGGGACGCACAGGCAGCGGCTGGAGGAGGACCAGAGGGCAAGTGGAGATTCCTTATTGCTCCTGTTCTTCCTTAGGCCATCAAAGTCTCCTAGTTTCTGTGTGTGTGTGTGTGTGTGTGTGTGTGTGTGTGTGTGTGTGTGT
>VXAA01006217.1:58490-80546 GCA_013399115.1 Anseranas semipalmata | reverse complement strand
GTGTGTGTGTGGAGGGAAACATGAGGGAGGTACCTGCATGGATTCCTTCTTCCCTGGGATCACATACAGGGCAGAGCCCCACATGCTGATCTGACATTGCTGAACTTGGCTGAAGGCTGACTTCTGTACTCCTTCCTGGGGCTTCTCCTTCAATACTGAGTCTGGTCCTGTTTAACATCACTAATGACCTGGATGATAGGGTAGACTGCACCCTCAATAAGTTTGCAGATGACACAAAATAGGAGAGCGGCTGACTCACCAGAGAGCCATACTGCTATCCAGAGGGACCCTGACAGGCTGGACAGGTGGGCTGACAAGAACCTCACAAAGTTCAAAAATGAGAAGTGTAAAGTCCTGCACTTGGGGAGGAGCAAGCCCAGGCAACAGTGCATGCTGGGGCCCACACAGCTGGAAAGCAGTTGTGCAGAAAAGGACCTAGGAGCAGTGGTGGATGGACACCAAGTTGTACCTAAGTCAGCACTGTGCCCTTGCCACTAAGAAGGCTAATGGTATTCTTGACTGCATTAGGCAAAGTATCACTAGCAGGTCAAGAGAGGTGATTCTTCCCCTCTGCTCAGCACTGGTGAGCCTGCACCTGGAGTATTGTGTCCAGTTCTGACCCTCCCAGTACAAGACAGACATGGAGATACTGGAAAGAGTCCAAGGTAGGGCTACCAAGATGATCAAGGGACTGGAACGCCTCTCCTGTGAGGAGAGGCTGAGAGAGCTGGGACTGTTCAGCCTGGAGAAGAGGAGGCTCAGGGGGGACCTTACCAATGTCTATAAATATCTGAAAGATAAGGTGCAAAGGGGATAGAGCCAGGCTCTTTTCAGTGGTGCCCAGTGCCAGGACAAGAGGCAATGGACACAAACTGGAACACAAGAGATTCCCTCTAAACATCAGGAAGCACTTTTTCACTGTGTGGGTGATGGAGCACTGGCACAGGTTGCCCAGAGAGGCTGTGGAGTCTCCTTCCTTGGAGATTTTCAAAAGCTGCCTGGACCTGGTCCTGGGCAACCAGGTCTGCGTGTCCCTGCTTAAGCGGGGCATGGGGGTTGGACCAGATGACCTCCAGAGGTCATTGCCCACCTCAACCATTCTGTGATTCCTCTCATGTGTCCCTGCCTGCCCCAGGGCTGGGCAAGAACCAACTTGGGATATTCTATGATAGTCTACCTCCTCTCACTGAGGTTTGCATTGCACTGCAATGTGGAGAGCATTAGAGCACCTATAGTACTTGCCACTGTCCCCTGAGTTCCACTCAGTGCTGTCCAGGGGAACATCTGAGTGCATTTTGGTGCAGCTCTGGAAACAGTGAGTGAGTACTTTCTAAGCCCAAGAGCCTCCACGCGACTTTCTGGGGAAGGTAAGGCTTCTCAGCATCTTTCAGGGCACATCAGGTTCCTCAGAATGCCTTTTGGTGCAGTTCTCTGTCCTCAGAGTGCTCTTCAGTGACACTCAGGGTCTCCTGCTTGCTATCCAGCATAGCCTGCAGCCTCAGAATACCTTTCTTTGCTGTCCAGGTTCCTCAGAATGCCTTTTCTCTGCAGTCCAGGTTCTCCAAGTGCCTTTTGCAGCAGTCCAGGGTCTTCTGAGTGCCTTTTCATTTAATCTGCGGTCTCTGAGTGCAGTTTGGTGTTGTCTAGATGCTTTTAAGTGCCATTCTCTTCTATCCAGAATCCTTTGAGTAGCCTCTGGGTCCATTCAGTGTCCTCCAAGTGCCTTTCTGTGAGACCTAGGGAACATACGAGTGCTTTTCAATGATGTTGAAGGGCCTCTGAGTGTTTTCCAGTGATGTTGAAGAGTTTCTGAGTGCCATTCTGTGTTCTCTAGGGTCCTCCAATTGCCATCCTGTGCTCTCCAGGGTCCTCCAAGTGTTTTTTGGTTCTGTTCAGCCTTCTCCAATTGCCTTTCTGTGGGACCTGGTGCCTCTTTGGACAGTCCAGGGGAAGCTTCAAGCTGTGTTGAAGATCTCTAAGTGCTGTCCTGTGCCATGCAGGGTCCTCCAGGTGTCCTCTGGAGCAGTACACTGTCCTCCAAATGCCTTTCTATGTGCTCCAGGGGCCTTTGAGTGTCTGTCAGTACTGTCAAAGCACCACCAACTGCCTTTTGGTGCAGTTCAGAGTCCCCTGGGTGCTTTCTCATGTAGTCTCTGAGTACTTTTCTCTGCAGTTTAGCAGTCTCCAAGTGCCTTTCAGCACAGTCAAGATTCCCTGGGTGCCTTGTGGAGCAAGCCAGAGTCCAATGGGAACATTTTTGTGTAGTCCGTGGTCTCCAAGTGCATTTTGCTGGTGTTAAAGGCCCTTTGATTGTTTTGTGGTGGCATCAAAGAGCCTCCTAATGTTGTTCTGTGCTGTCTAGAGTCCTCCAAGTGCCATCCTCTGTACACCAGGGACCTCCAAGTACCTTAATGTACACCAAGGGCTCTGAGTCTCTTTCTGTTAAACATAGGTGCCTCTAAGTGCCTTCCTATATCACTGATGGATGAAGAGAGACCTCATCACAACCTACAGCTTCCTCACAAGAGGGAGTGGAGGGGGAGGCACTGATCTCTTCTCTCTGGTGACCAGTGAACATTGCCCAGAACATAACTGGAGATCCTGGTGTGCATTGGAAAGCACTCATAGACCTGTCTGGAGCACAGAAAGTCCTTCCAAGTCCGCAGGTGCATATCACAAGACTCTTGTTGACTGTAGCAGAGAATCAAAATGGATACAGATGCCCCTGCTGCACTTCAGAGCCCTCTCAGATTCAGGTGAAGCACACCAAAAAGCACTTGGATGTCCACAGTGCTCATCAGAAGACACTCGAAAATTATTGGAAGTAGGTCAGTTTCTTGGTCACAGTTAGGGTTAGCTTAGGGATTTAGACATTAAGGGTTAGGGTTAGCTATTTTTAGGGTTAGGATAAATGATGGGACTAGGGATTGGCACTCTGAGGCCAAGGGTCTCAAAAGACACTTCCACATTCTTAAGTTCCAACTAAAGACACACAGAGGCCCCTGCTGGTATCCAAACTGCATTCAAAGTTCTGGTATGCCCAGAATGTCACTTGAGATTCTAGCGTGTACCAAAATCCATTCATAGACCTGTTTGGAGCACAGAAAATCTAACCAAAGCGTCCACCAGAGGGCTCATCTTGACAGATACAGAGAGCCAAAATGCACACGGATTCTCCTGTTGTACTTTAGCACTCTCTCAGCTTCATGTGAAGCACACCAGAAAGCACTCGGAGGGCCATTGCGCTCATCAGATGGCACTTGAAGATACCTGGAAGTGGGTCAATGTCTGGATTAGGGTTAGGTTAGGGGTTTAGAAGTAGTTTGGTATTTGAGTCTCATTTAGGGTTAGGGCTAGAGTTAGGTTTATGATAATGAGGGGGCTAGGGCTTAGCACTCCAAGGCACCTGACTTTGATTTAGGGTTACAGTTTAGTGTTAAGGTTAGTGTTAGGTTTAAGATTAGTGTGTGGGTTAAGGTTTAGGTTTAGGGTTAGTGTTTAGTGTTAGGGTTAGGGTAAGTTTTAGGGTCAGGGAAGGTGTCAATCCTGACAGTTGGGATGGTTCAGGTTACGTTGCTGAATGCAAGGGCATGGGTATGCTGCTGTGGGTGAGGTGTCTGAGCTCCCACCCCATTGCCCATGCAGCAGGGCTGAGGAGGCTGGTGTGTGTAAGTACCCAGGCCGAGGCTGTGCAGCTGCACTGAGCACACTGCAGAGGATGATGTTTGCCACAGACACGCCAGTCACACAAGGCTGGGCATGTTACTGTGTGCAAAAGGCCCTGCTAACCTGCAGGTACGCTGGATTTGGGAGCACTGCTGAGTGCAAGGGTTCCCATTCACTGGGGCAAGGAGCAATGCTGTGGGCGAGAGTGAAGAGAAGGATAAGATAGGGTAGGTTTAGCATTACAGATACTGCTTACAGTTTCATTACAGTTATGGATAAATTTAGGAATAAGTCCATGTGTTAGGGTTACAGTTAGGTTAGCGTTCAGGATAAGGGTAGGGGAGTATTGTTAGGTTTAGTAAAGGATTAGGGTTAGGCTTAGGGAAAGGATTATGATTAATGTAAGGTTTAGGTTTAGGATTTAAGGTTAATGGTTAGGGTTAGGGGTTTAGGAGCAGGATTAAAAGTTAGTGTTAGAGATCAAGGTTAGTATTTGTGTTAGGGATAGCGTTAGCATTTGGATTTGGATTAACATTTGGAACTCAGTGGCACCTGGAGCACCCTGAAGGTTAGGTTTGGAGTTACGATTATCATTAGGACTAGGGTGAGAGCTTGTGTTTGTTTTAGGACTAGGGTTAGGGCCAGACTTAGAGTATTTGGGGGCTTAAGGTTTGGATAAGGACTTGGTGTCAGGCTTTGAGTCAGTTTCAGGTTACAGCTGGTGTTTGGTTAGTGTTTGGCTAGAGTTTATATATTAGGGTAGGTGTTAGAATTAAGTTTAGTATTAGGTTTAGGGCTATGATCATGCTTCAGATTATGTTTTCATTAAGGTTAGGATTAGGTTTAAGGCAGGTGTTAGTGTTAGCATTAAGGTTAAAACTGGGTATTTAACAGTCAAGATTAGGATTAGAGTTTGTGTGGGGTTTAGGTTTACTGTTAGCTGAAGGGTTTGGTTTAGGGACAGTGTTAAGGTTACAGCTATAGTTAGGGTTTATGATTTAGCATTGGGATTTGGGTAGAGGTTAGCATCAGGGTTAGGAGAAGGCTTTGGGGTAGGGTCTACTGCTGCCGGGCATGCTGGTGTAAGTGAAGTTTCCCAAGCACCACCAGTCTCCCAAAGAATGGGAATAATGTTGTGTGCAAGGGTTGTCAAACTCCCCTGGTACACAAGGGGAGGGGCTAGGATGGCTGCCGTGTGGGAGGGACACACCAAAAGGCACCTGGTGAGCTGTGGTGCATCTCAGAAGGCAGACGTAGACCACAGATGTGTGTGTTAAGGCTAGAGTGAAGGCTAGGTTTATTGTTAGGTTAAGGGTTAGGGTAGGTGTGAGGGTTTGGGTTAGTTATAGGGCTTGGTTTAAGATTAGGAATAAGTACTCCAAGGAGCCTGGGGTTCACCAGAAGTTAGATTTTGTGTCAGGGTTACTGTTTAGGTTAGTTAGGTTTATTGATAGCTTTAGGGTTAGGGTTAGGATTTGTGATAGGGTATTAATATCCACGTTCTGCAAAACAAATTGAATTCAATATTTTCTGTTAATCAAAAGATGTTGCAGAACATAGGAATAGCAGTAAAATGTTCCAAAATTTAAAAGTTCAGCCCCTGGCCCTTGGGTCAGAACCTCAACAGCGACAAGTGATCATAACATCCTTGACAGAGTGGGTTTCCTACCCAGTTTATGATGTGGAGAAATATTCTAAACTTCCAAATGCTGGGCTACCAGCCCATGGCAAATCATGGGGCTAGGTAGATGCCCTTGGGGTAGATCTGTGCATGTGCACTGCTGATGCACTTCCAAGTGCCTGCTGGTGCATGTCAGGGACCTCCAAGTGCTATTCTTTGCTTTCCAGCAGCCTCTGAGTGCCTTCCCGTGTGGCCCGGGGGCCTCCAAGTGCCTTCCTGGGTAGCTCCTGAGACCTCTGTGGTCCTGTGTGCCCCAGGGGCTTCTGAGTGCGTTTCATGGACCTCCAAGTCCATGTTTGTTTGACCTGGGATCCTCACTCAGCATTTCTCAGGACAAGACTTTTGAATGGAAAGCACTGAGTGTTTGGGCTGCTTGTGAGGACAAGCCAGGCATACAGCTTGAGACTGTCACATGAGTTGGCTCTAGTGGTTTGATTCACATGCCAGTCTTGCTCTTCTGTTTTCTAAAACTTGCTAGGTTTTGCCTTTAAACTGTTGGATTTTCTGTGTTATAGTCAACTAAGTTTAATTAAAGTAAACTAAATATTTCTGAGAACACTTAAGTACTTCCAAGAAGTAGATGTGCCACTAACTACCCCCTGTAGTCCATAAGCACACCTTATTAATAGGTCATCATTTACAGGAGATTCTTGCACAATTTTGTGCCTTTGGTGCTGACTCTGGGTTGCTCAGCAATCTGTTCTGTAACTCATGGTGTGTTACTTCTTATCCCCATAAAACATATTTTTGTGAAGATGATTGTAACAGTTTTGACCATGGTAGAGTTAGTTTTCTTCATAGAGGCTCATATGATGCTGTGTACTGGATTTTTAATTAAAATAATAGTGATAACATACCAATGTTTTTAGTTGTTGCAGAGCAGTGCTTACATGCAGTCAAGAACTTTTCTGCTTCTCATGCTGCCCTGCCAGCAAGGCTGGGGGTGTGTGCCAGAAGCTGGGAGGGGACACAGCTGGGACAGCTGACCCAGACTGACCAAAGAGATATTCCGTATCATACGACATCATGCTCAGCAATAAAAGCTGGAGTAAAGAAGGAGGAGGGTGGGGACATTTGGAGTGATGGCGTTTGTCTTCCCAAGAAACTGTTAAGCGTGATGAGCCCCACTTTCATGGAAGTGGCTGAACACCTGCCTACTGATGGGAAGTAGTGAATGAATTCCTTGTTTTTCTTGGCTTGCATATCCAGCTTTTATTTTACCTAGTAAACTGTTTTTATCTCAACTCATGAGTTCGCACACTTTTACCTTTTGGATTCTCTCACTCATCCCACTTGAGGAGAGTGAACAAGTGGCTATGTGATACTTAGCTGCTTGACAGGGTTAAACCACAACAATGAATTTTGAGAATTATCTGGTGGCAGCACCTATCAGAGAAGGGTATTTCAAATACTTGACATGCACCAAAAATACACATTCTTCGACCTTTCTGTCTTATTTGTCACTGCTGCTTTCGTGGTCTCAGAGGTTGAGCCCCAGATCCCATTCTTTGTGGTTGTGGAACATGGTAGGCTGCAAAACACAGAAGCAAATTTTAATATAAAAACCACTGTGGAATATGGTTGTTTAAGCAGTAAGTTATCTGTTTTTACATTGATAAATTTGGGAACTGTCATTTGGATGGAAGGCCTGAAAATCTTAAAAGTAAGGAGTTCAAATACAATATTTTATATTAGCGGCTGAAGTCTCTTGGTTTGTTCAGCCTGGAGAAGTGAAGACTGAGGGGAGATCTCATCGCAGCCTACAGCTTCCTCACAAGGGGGAGCAGAGGGGCAGGCGATGATCTCTTCTCCCTGGTGACCAGTGATAGGACCCGAGGGAACAGCCTGAAGCTGTGTCAGGGGAGGTTTAGGCTAGATATCAGGAAAAGATTCTTCACTGACGGGGGGGTCAGGCACTGGAACAGGCTCCCCAGGGAAGTGGTCACAGCACCGAGCCTGACAGATTTCAAGAAGCGTTTGGACTACGCTCTCAGACACATGTTCTGATTTTGGGTGGTCCTTTTGGGACCTAGGAGATGGACTCAATGATCCTTGTGGGTCCCTTCCAACTCGGGATATTCTATGATTCTGTGATTCTATTTTGTATTAATGCTTCTCAGGGTGTTACATCCTCTCCAGCAGCCATCAAAATGTAGGTTCGTCTTTAAGCACATGAACACTGTCATTTAATGTACATGTAAGTGGTTTAAGTGCTTTGCTGGATTGGAGCCAGGGACTCATGTCACAGAACTGATCTCTCTTTAGATTGGGAAGAGGGAGGATCTGCAACTGACTTTGCTTTTGTTCTTGATAAGAATCCATCATTACAAATGGTAGGGTCCTGCCCCAGAAGTCAGACAGGACTATGTTAATTTAAATGTAACCAGGGTGCAGGTACAATAAGGACAACTAGTAATTTTAATGAAATGCTGCTGTGCATGCACTACGGTTGTAATCTAGAAGAACATGGATGGGTTTGAATGAGCTACTTGGGATACTCAAAGCTATCAGCTGTAGGAGTCAGGAGCTCAGCAGGCTAAATTAGCAGTCTTGCAGTGTGGGTGTACATCCTCCTGTAGCTTCTTAACCCAACAAGCCAATGCCCTTCAGACAGTGGCTCATGAGAAAAGTTCACCCTAGGCTTTCAGGCATTGCCACACTGTGGCTGTAGCCTAGATAAATAAAGTGCACTGGGTTGGATTTCAAAGGAGGTTCCATCAAAGTGCAGACATTTCTTTGGAAGCCCTGTCATTTTAATGAGATTTAATGAGGTTAAGATGAGTCACTGAAACTTTATTGCTACAACAAGGTAAAATGTTTTGCTTTCAAGTTAATGCTTCACATCATTTCCTTTTCAAATCAAATGATTCATTCTTCCAGTAGCAATGTAAATACAACACAGATTATAGTCAGAAGTTCACATTTGTAGCTCTCATGCCCACAGCCTAACACTTCACTCACAATGGATGAAATGGGGCTAAAGTATGGTACTGTGGTCATCAGTGGGAGCAGGCAGGCAGTATTTGTCCATAAATAAACATTGCTGGACCGACTTGTTTGTGGAGGAATCCATCTCATTTAATTTTAGATGTCTAAGAATTAACTATTCAAGTGTAAGATGGTGTTGCAGGCTTCCTTCTTAGCCCTGGAGAGTGATGCTAAAGCTTGTGGGCTGTGCTCCAGCTGCCTGGAAGAGGATATGTTGCCACAAAGGGACCTGGGATCAGACTTTGTGAACTAACTGGCAGAAAGCCACCACAAGATAGGACAAACTCTGTCTTGATGGCAGAGTTAGCTGGGACAACTGCCTGGAGGACAGATGTTTCAAATTAAGCTGAGTTTCTGGGCTTAAAAATCAAACCCTTGGTTTTACATGCCCTTCCATTTATTATCAGACTTCCCGCTTTAGCCTCCTAAATAAACTGTGCTTTCTCCTTCCATGGCAGATATCATAAACTCCCCATGTACATGAAAGCATCAGTATCCTGCTTATACAGTGCAGACTGTGGTCTGGGGCCATGCAAGAACCCTGCATTAATCCTGGAAAGTCTTTGAAATGGGAAAATGATGCTTTCTCTAGTAACTTTACCCATCAAGCATGTTGCTTGGTTCTCTTTTTCTTTTGACTTGTGTGAACCACTTCAGCAGGTTTCAAACCACTTCTGCCATGTCAGTGGAAGGTATTTGGTGGGATTCTGCTGAAAAAGATGTGATTGAGCCACACTTGCCCACCCCGTCTGTCAGAAGGCTGGAGTGTAAACACCAGAAGAGGTGATAGTGTCCTAGCACCAGTATTTACAGAGGGAGAGATAAATACATTGCTAAACCTTGAACCATATGTCTTGTCCCGTTCAAGAGTCCATTCTGGGCAAGGGTACCAAGTGTTTTTGTGCCTGTGTCCTTTTTCAAAAGGGCAGGCTGTTTGAAAAAGCCTTCCTCCCTCTATTTGTCCCCTCAATTTGCTTTTAAGGGCAAACTCAAAGGTATCCACCATCTTTTGACTGCAGCAAGTAAGTCTGGTAGGGAGGAGCAGAAATGGGAAACACTCCTAAATTTTCTCAGTAAAATCACGTCATGCAGGCCCTACACGTATACTGCCTTATGCATACCACATGTGCACTTACCACATGCATTACTTACTTAACATCCCTCCTTCAGCTAAGGAGGGTGGACAGCTGACAGCACCATACATGCATAACTCCATGCAAGAACAGCCTTGCTGGGTAATTGCCCTCCATGCAATGCTAGCATCTCATTACATTACAGGCTGACATTTCCCCTTGGAGGTTGCAGGTATAATGTAGGAAGGCCAATCATGAATTCATAGGGCTGATTGTGTTCTCAGTGTAACCACCCCATCAGAGGAGGATTGTGAAAGTATGCACCCTGTGGAAGAAAATCAGAGATTGTGCAAGCTCATCTGTGTTACTTTATTAGTATAGCTGCTGAAAAGTAGTGATGGATGTGGCCAGGAGCCCTTCTACAAAGCCTAGCAATGAAAGGGGATGAGAGTTGTTAGCTAATCTCCATTCCAATCACATCTGCATATATATTCATGCATTTTGGATACTTTCACAGGAAGCTCAGCAGAACCGCATATTTTTCTCATCGGAAGGCAGGTCCAGCTCAAATCCTGGGGCAGGGATGGGGAAAGGGGGTAGTGATAACTGCATATATCTGTGGGGAACCTGCAATCTGTGGGAGTTCGTACAAAAATAAATACAAATAAACAAACAAAAGCCTTAAACTTTCAAAGGGGCCTAAGAGAAGTACTCTGTGAATAAGGATGAAAGTAGAACTTGGCATTTAGCTAGTTTCTCAAACGCGGTAATCAAAAACTATTTAAATAAATTTCAAGCTGGGTTTTTAAGAAGATTATTGACCTTCCTACAAGTAGTTCTGAGCAAATGATGAAATAACAAAATCAGTCAGAGAAAATATAGGATGAAAAAATGAATCCACAATTTGCTTCCTCTCTACAAACAGAAGAGCTAAAATACCACCTCAGATTTAGAGGAGCACAGAAATAGACAATATAAGATTGCTGGGTCATCTAGTCAAGAGCTAGGGTATGACAAGTCACAGCTGCTTCAAAGGCAAGATCAGAAAGTTTCACAATGAGAAAAATGTACAATCTGTGCTTTGTGAATGCCTGTTTCTAGTAGTTATGTTGGATTAAATCCTGAAGCATAACTTTTCCAAGGCCTTTTTTTTATCAATAGCCACACGAGGGCAGTAAGTCCTATTTTCTATTGAAGAAGATTCCTTCCCCACACGGGTGCTGAACTTGTTGCAGAAAATACTTGTTCAATAACATAAGCAGCTGATATTTGTGCACTAAGGACCTATTGTGAGACAGTGAAATAACTCACCAAGTTTTCAAAGTGATAATTTTAATGCCTTGAAATTTTCTGACATCAAATTCAGGATTCGTGAAAATGAGAACACTTATTAAAGACCTATTACTATGGCCTTTCAAAAAGCTGTATTATTTTAGAGCATGCACTTTTCTCATATGTATTCTTTCTACAAAGTCATTTTCATATATTTGTTTCTAAAAACAAAATCTGCCTGCATAAAACTCATGATTCAAATCACATTAACTTCCTAGAAAAGCCACCTAAAATCAATCACAGGCAGAGTCATTAATACTTTGCTACAAATATTAGGCTTGCATTAAGATATCCTGAGAAACATTGTTCTACTATTTTCATGCAATTTGGTAGAAAGCAGTCATTCCTTGTATTCTGTGATGTTTAAAAATATTACTTTTCTCCACTATTTGTCATTTAAAATTATTCTTAAAAAGCATACTTTTTGGAGGAGAGGTTCAATTTCAGTCCCTTCTCTGACCAACTCAATCACTTATATATTGTCATATAGGAGAACACTAAGACTTCTTGGCACTCTATGCTTTTAATAATTCCCCATAGTGATGACTTTCTAATCTTAGTGATTTTTCCCTTGATACTTCTGTTCCTTCATTAAGGTACAGGAACATATTTATGTGTGGTGGTATTCTAGTCATCCAGCATGTCATCTGTGCAATTCTTAAATTCATTAGCTTCCCAGGCACAAATGCAAACAAAACTAATTCTCACAGACAATGAGAGTGCAATGAGACTGCATGCAGAACACGGGGCTTTGCAATAGTAATTCCCTGGCTTACAGTATTTTGAAAAGCTGCCTGGCAAATATGGCCTACCTAGAAGCTGACCTGCCTGTAGGTCTCTAAATAGCTTACAAAGTCACATACATTATTTTTCTTTAGGTTCTGAAAAGCTTGTTTGCAAAATATGTTGCAAACATGATCTTTGCTTTCATTCACCTTTCCTTATTGTTCTCAGCTCTTTTGGTGATTTGGATGTGTGTTTTAGATATGTATAGGTAGAATTTGTGCTTGATGCGTGACCACAAAGCTGAGCAGATCTACACTGAATTGAACTATTCAGTCACAAATATGGACAAAGTCCACTGGATGCTTACATCACTTCAAAAAGTTAGCCAAGCAGCACAAAAGTACTTGTGCACTGCTTGGTTTACTTTCTGTTGCCCATCTTGATAGGAGCTGAATGTTTGTAAATAGGTCAGTCAAACATTTTGCTTTCTGTAATGGTTTTTATTACGTATTAGGATGGTTTGATAAACACAACAAGATTGTTAAACATGACTAAATACTTTAATTCCTCCAGAAATCAAAAAATATTAACGTGCTTTTCTTTGCTATTTATCCACAATCTTTCACTTCTCTATGTTTAAGTGAAGAGTACCACAAGCTTCACTGTGTCCTGCACCAAGTATAAACCACCTTTTCCAGATGTGCTTTGCCTATATATGTAGATAGATCAATATGCTCAGGAAATATCAAATTAAAAAAAAAATACATTTTGCTAATTAAGTGAGGCAGAAAGACCAACATGACAAATTGCATCTTCTGGAAAAGGCTTCCTCATGCAAGGAAGACAATAAACACAAGCAGCAGAACAGAAGGCTATAGAGTAAAAAAAACCCTGAACTAAATTCTGAACCTTCAGCTTTTCTAGTAAGGCATTGGTGGTAAAAAATTACCATTAACTTTGTTCATGTTGGTTTCTGGTGGGGAAAAAAAAGCCAAGAAAATTCTTGCTTGATACCAGTGGTTCCATGGCAGTTGAACAAAAAGATGTGGGTTTCTGATTTATGAGCTTTAATCAAGATCCTGATCTTGCAGCTCCAGCTTGGAGCATTGTAGTTGGGATCCATCTGTTGTAACACTATTTAAAACACATTATTGGACAGTCTGCTAACTAGTTCATCACCCTAAGCTGTTTCACTCTTGGATCAAACAGGGCTGGAACCAGCATGTGTGCAATTCTTCGTAGATATCTTAGGCAGATATGAAATGTCAGTATAAATGTGGATAGTGCCCATTTTGGGTACCACTTGTGAGTGTATGGCAATGGTTTGACAGCTGTGCTGCCCCTCTCTCCCAAACAATGCTCCTACAGACCACTTGAGTTCTGGTTCTGGTGATGTTTGCTTGCCTTTTAAATGAACATGTTCCCTCTCTTCCCAGTAATGGTGCTAGAATATTCAAAGTGTCATCAGAGCCAGCAAAGGCAAGGGGGCACAACCAGAGTTGAAAGGGAGGAAAATGAATGCCAGTGACTGCTACAGAATCCATGTAGGCAGAGTGAGGAACTAAAGCATCTTTAGGCAAGAATAATTGAGGTAGGAAGGGATCTCTGGACATCATCTGGTCCAACTCCCCTGCTCAGCCAGGAACACCTAAAGCTGGTTGCCTAGGACGAGGTCCAGGACTGGCTTTTGAAGATCTCCAAGGAGGGAGACTCGACAACCTCTCAGGGCAACCTGTGCCAGTGCTCCATCACCTGCACAGTAGAGAAGTGCTTCCTGATGTTTAGAGGGAACCTCTTGTGTTCCAGTTTGTGCCCATTGCCTCTTTTCCTCGCACTGGGTACCACTGAAAAGAACCTGGCTCCGTCTTCATCTTTGTGGTCTTGCTTTAGATTCCTTTCAGTATGTCCATGTCTCTCTTGTACTGGCAGGGGACAGAGCTGGACACCGTACTCCAGGTGTGGTGTCCCCAGTGCTGAGTAGAGACGAAGGATCACCCCTCTTGACCTGCTGGCAATAGTTTGCCTAATGCAGCCAAGAATACCATTAGCCTGTTTAGCAGCAAGGGCACATTGCTGACTCTTGTTCAACTTGGTGTCCACCAGGATTCCTACAACCTTTTACACACAGCTGCTTTCCAGCTGGGTATGCCCCAGCATGTACTGGTGCCTAAGCTCGCTCCTCCTCAGGTGCAGGACGTTGCACTTCTTGTTGAACTTCATGAGATTCCTGTCAGACCACCTCTCCAGCCTGTCAGGGTCCCTCTGGATGGCAGCACAGCCCTCTGGTGAATCAGCCACTCCCCCCAGTTTCATGTCATCCATGAATTTACTGAGGATGCACTCTACCCCATCATCCAGATGAAGATGTTAAACAGGATTGGACCCCTGGGGCATTCCACTTATTACTGGACTCCAACTAGATGGTCAGGCATAAATTCCCCTTTGTGAATCCATGCTGCCTACTCCTGATGATTTTCTTCTTCATGTGCCTGGAAATGGTTTTCAGGACGAGCTGTTCCATCATTTTCCCAGCGATCAAGGAGAGGCTGACTGGCCTGTAGTTCCTTAGGTTCTCCTTCTTGCCCTTCCTGAAGATAGGAGTGACGTTTGCTTTCCTCTAGTCTTTGGGCAGTTTTCTCTGTTGCCACAATCAATCAAAGATTATAGAGAGTGGCCTCACAATCATGTCTGCCAGCTCCCTCAGCACCCGTGGGTGCATCCCATCAGGGCCCATGCACTTATATGTCCATTTTGCTTAAGTATTCCCTGACCTGATTCTCTTCGGACAATGACACATTTTCCTCGTTCCAGCCTTTCACCCTGGTCTTGATTAGCACCATGAATCCACAAAAGAGTACTGATATTTGCTTCCATGACAAACACACAAGATGACCAGGGAAGCTGAGGCTGTGTGGCCTAACAGTCATGGCACAACCAACATACAGAGTATCATGGCACACTGGGACCTGCCCCCAGCAGCAGCCTACACACAGCTGCTGCAGGTGAGGAGCTGTGTCTGTAACCTGGATGTGCAGTATAACTATGCAGGGCAATTTTAAATTGCTTTTCTTCCAGTGCAAATATTGCCAATGCTTAGCTTAGCCAGAGTTTCTGTCTCTCTACTTCAAGTCATTGAAGGCTTCTCCATTCTGGGGCTCCCAGTGGCACTTCCCTTGAAAACTTAAAGCTTGCAGCTGTGCTGTTACAACACTGCTATTACTGGTCACACTTGCTGCCTCTTCTATAAGCTGTCTGGCTCTTGCTTTCTCTTGTCTTCCTCAAATTACTGGAGTTTTTTCCTCCCTTCTTACCACTCAGCACTCTGCTTTGCTTGAGTTGGTGGTACTATGGAAGTTAAAGGAAGCATGTAGCAAATAAATTATGTTTTATTATGGCTGCAGATATAGGAAGATAAGGAAATTCAATAGAAAAGGTACAAAGGTAGATTTTAATTGTATGTGTGCACTCAGCCTTGGCTGAAGATGAGACTTGCATATGTTGCAAATCTACAGAGCCTGAAAATCTCTTGGTTATGCATTATACATCTGAAACAAAGTCTGTAGAATTGAGTTCATATTGCAGCCTGTTTCTGTAAATCTACTGGTGCAATAAGAGAGCAACTAAAGCACCGATAGTTTTTATGTTGGCATGGACACTATAATGAAAAGAAGCTCTCTTTTGGAACTTTGCATAGTTAGAATATCTTTTTCTTTCCTGAAAGAGTGGTTGGGGAACAGTCCTTGTAAAGAGCAGTGCTGTGAATCTTAGTTTGATGACTGTGACTATGATGTTCGGTACAGGATACTTTCTCTGGCTCAGTTTGGAAATAGCACTGGCACCGGTAATAGATGCCAAGAGAGGCTTGATGGGGGATGGGGTTGTTCTGATCCAGATTTCCTTTATTTTCTGGGAGGTATTTATTTTCTGAAATGTAGAGCAATAAAATCACAAAGAAATAAGTATAATGATAAAATATGTCCTCACACATCTCTATTGATCACTAAAGAAGGCAAATCTGAGTGAGCATGATAATTAATAAGGACAATGCCATAATGAATTGTGGATGTGCTTCAGTCACCTATGGATGAACTGCAAGCATTTAAAGGGAAAAGACTTAAACTGACAGCCATGCTACACAACCAGTAGTGGTCTAGTGGGTGTTGCAATGCTTCTTCATTTTGTTTTATGTGTTCAAAAGCTACAAACAAAGTGGTAGGATAATCTTTTAATCCATCCAGCTGGAGGCAAGTAGTCTTATCTTCTGCATTTTTTTATCCTGTCTAAAATGGAAAAATCATGTGAAATAAAGGAAAGTCTCTCCTCCCTGCTCCCCAGCTGCATAGACTGTTTTTTTTTTTTTTTTTTGCATGGCCTTTCCATGGGCTCTGCTTAGCTTGAACTATAAATAACATTGAGGAACTCAGCTGATGTGCTTTGTCCCTTTGTCCCCCTAGTGCAGCAAGGAATTGAACTCACTTCCTTTGATTTAGGCTTGGACTCTAAACAGCAGATCAATCTCCTTCAGTCTCTGGACACAGTCTGGGAATTACTGTAAGGCTATACCAATTACTGTAATTGGTATATTAGAAACGAAGCAAATATTCACTGATGCTTGACAATGCCATTGTCCTCCCAGACCTACATGGATAGCAAACAAATAGTTCTTCCATCCACTAGATTGCAGTAGTAAAATAGTACACACAGTATCTCCTACCTCATGAGCACAAAAAATCTGCAGTACAAACCCCTCAAGTTATGCCTAGTGTTTGAAACTCTTTGAAATCATGCTATCAATTTGTGGGTGAATGTTAGTCTGAGAGACATATTTTCTATTGACAGTGGATTATTTGAATGTTTTACAAGTGTATGTAATGTCTTCCCAAAAGTACCTGCCAGATTCTTCAATATGAACAAATAAACTTCTAAATAACATTCTGAATAACCTCTAAATAAACCTCTACTTTTTGCTAGAAATGATGGTGTGTATTTTCAGGCCAGAGGATTTTCTTTTTCAAAGTTTTGCATAATTTAGGGAGTGTCCCAAACACAACCACTATTAGGTTGCAACATTCATTACTGCTTTTGCTAATTAATATACATGGACCTTTAGTATTGTATTTTTGACTTTTCCCTTAATTTAGAAAATATCTGACTACATACTTTTCTTTCAAAGCTTGGCCAGGCTCCATTTTGCTACTCTCAATATAACCTTAGGCACATGCTGTAAGGCTGTAAGTAATGCCTTTTATACCTGGGATGTCATCCATCTTCTCACATCAGAGATGGTATCAGGTGATCCATATTCCTCACCCAATGTGACTGTGAAGGACAAATGCTCTAAGTAAGGGAAAAGAATTGAAACGTATGAAGGAGAGATATGAAAAACAGAAAATCTAAAAATCTGTAGGGGCGGGGCAGATCTGTCACTTGCTGTGGATGTTCCTACCAAACAGACTCTTTACCTATTTTTCTGAGCAGAGGAACCCCTATAAGCTTGTCCAAAAGGGCTGTCTCATCTGTATGGCATGGCAGTGCTATTCATTTTGCTCTTACTGTTCAATATGTATTAAAATATATATTAGAGAGGCAGTGCACTGCTTGGAATGTGGTGTTTTGAACACGCAGATGTCACAATTTCTTTTGGACTCTTTGTCAGATATGCTCAGGCACTCTTAGAAAATCTCAGTGGGGTCTATCACTGTTACTTGATTATAAATTTAATCCCTTCTGTAAAACTTAGCTACTTGCTAAGTTAAAGGACAATTTGGTCAGCAGCACATTAGGCTTATATTTATCCACTTCTCAGTGGGTATTGATTAGTTTTTTCCGTTCACCTGGTCCACATCATACATCATATCTTTGGAGGTAATGTTACAATAGGTAAGAATATCTTATGTGTACAAAATAGTAAGTCCAGGCACTGGGAGCATAACCCTGGCCATGGAGAATTCTTGGGTCAAATCTGGGAAAATTAGGTGGGTTTTCAGCACCTAAAAAGTTATCATCCTGTAATTTCTAAAGGGATACTGTATTGCTTACTAATTGAGTGGTATCTGCAAGTGTTGACTTTCCAAGGATGCTCTAAAGCCTAGTTTGACAGCCTAAACCATGGGGTTAGAGTAGTGGAAAGTTACTCTAAGCATAACCTGTCACATGCTCTGAGCAATCATTTTACAGTTCCTTAATGAATGGACTGTAAATCAAAATGCTTATCCCACTCCAGAAAATTTAATATACCAGAAGTGACTAATCAGTTCTAACAATGGTAATGTTTAAGAGAAGAAGAGCATATTTATTTTCCTAAAACATCTTTCTGCTGGTGAAGTCACAGATGCACATTGCATGCCTTCTGCTAGGTCCGAATGCCACAGGATAGGCTGATATCCCTGGTGACAATGCAGTCAAGCCATGTCAGTAGTGTCCATTTTATCTGGTTAAAAAAAAGCAGGGCAAGACATGACAACTTACTCGATTATGTTTAAATATCGATTGGACTGCTACTATATCCTCATGAGAAAGCATTTAAGAATGAAGGAAAACTAAGCCAGATCAAAGTCTCCCTTTCCTGAGACATTACTGTGCTGGTAGAGATTGGTGTTAGTCAGTATTAACAACAGTGGCTGAGATGGTTGACTCATAAAAGTAAGGGCCTGAGAGTCAGGAGTGGTCTGAAACATGTAAGAAAAGGAGGATGTGGCAAGACATTGGCATTATTTGTGGTGTGTGAAATCACCCAGTGATTTTCACTAGTCAGTATATGTGCAATATACAGCTTTGCAATGCCATCACGTTTGATTCTTGACATAAAATCCTATACCTTTTGGACATTGCATTTTGTAAAGACCTCTGCTTTTCTCACATCATCTCATAGGTAAATGTGATTATTCTGTGAGTGTGTACATGTGTATGTGTGTGTACTGTCAGGACCCTGAGCAGGCCCCTCAGCACCTTCCGGGCTTTTGTCTGCCAGGCCTCAGGGCTGCTCAGATACAGGATGCAAGTTTCTGGCCATGATAAGAGCTGTTAGTGGAGGATCTGCTAAGGGGCCTCAGTGGGGCTCCCCACTTCACTTGGAAGTAGCTTTTAAGCAGAGATTTTTGTCCTTGATGCCCTGGCCTTGCAGCCAGGCCCCTACCTGGCCATGCTCCCTGTTGATCTGGACCCTGACCCTGACTCAGTTTTCCAGCTTGACAGCCTTGGACTTCCTCATTGCTGCAGACGTGTCAAATGATCTGGCTGACCCTGTTTACTGTCACTGGACCTGTTCTGCTCGCCTTGCTCAGCTGCCATGGGACGGTGCCCTTGTCAGGGAGGGCAGTGTCCTGCCTACCTTGCTCTCACCCTTGACTCCTGGCATACAAACATGCCTGCACTTACCTATCTACAAAAGTTATATTTTGAAGCTGTTCTTCAGTTTACTTACTATCAATGTGTTTTGCCACTCAGATTATCAGTGGTAAATTGCTTGTGGGACACTGAGTTACCAGTGGCTATGTCCTAACAACGAAATGGAAACATCCATGTTCAGATATCACAGGAGATAACACAAAGGAAAATAAAATAAAATAAAATAAAATAAAATAAAATAAAATAAAATAAAATAAAATAAAATAAATAGTCTCGGTCCTGTTTAAAACAAAACTATCTGACTAGCAAGCAAACTGGGAAAATATCTGGTGAAGCAACTGAGACTGCACCTACTAATTTTGTGCTGAAAATCTTGAATAATTCAATTCCAATAAGCAGAATAAATCAGTTTCAAGACAATTCAAGACAATTGCTTGTCTATATTAAAACTGTTTGACTTGAGCAATTTGAGAAATTGAATTAGTTAACCAAAAAAAATACACCAAAAGACAACAATGCAAAATCATGTTGAGGATAATCAGTTTCCATTGGGGATAATCAATTTCCACCCAGATCCAGACTTAAGGTTTAGTGATTTGACATCATTAAAATCTGTTAAAAAATCAACAAAAGTAAAAATAATGAACGGTAGTTGTACTGGATAAGAAAAGCTGCTGCAGAGAAGCCATGTTGCACGTACAGAGGCCAAGAAGTCTTGAAGGACTGGGGTAAGCTGACCAGATGGATTTAATTCAAGAGGTACATGTCTATCTTGGTATGCTGAAATTATTTCAGTCTGCCTACGCACAGATTTATGTGACCTGTCACTGATTATTTTGATTTCTTTGGATTGCAAGAATCAGAATTAATTACTAGGGGGTCTTACAGCACCAAGCACATGTGGTCTGTGCTGATGGTACTAATTTTTTTAGAAATTAAATATGTCAATTATGGGGAAAAAAATGACTTATCTTTGCTGAGCAGTGAAAGGTTGCTATAGAAGTCCAGGCCACATTGCAGGCTTGCACTTGACTACAATTCCAGTCATGAGAAGCAGAATCACATTATGTCCTTAGATGAAGAGAAAACATGGTTAGCAGAAGGGATGGAGTACTTCAGCAGTATGTGTAGCCACAGTAAAAGATGGACCGTGTTCTCACTAGGATGGTCTTACTCCAGGAAGTATCTGACTTGTTTCATGTGGGTTAATGGATGAATAGAGCCTGACCTAGCTGATAGTGGTGGGACCACTGGCAACTAGTCAGAAACCTGTAATGTTGGGTTTACATCTGCCAGCAAAATAGAGCCAAGTCAGGTTTAGCTAAGTCACAATCATACAGCCTCGTGTAATGCAATACTTTTCATGTCTTTATGGAGGTTAGCTGCAGGGGGCTTAGAATCATGATAGAGTAGGCACTTTATCTGGGTGCTCCCTAATTCATGACAGCTTGCACGGTTTTTCTGAGAGGAAAATAAATAACACCAACATCTGTTCCCAGCTGACTGATTCCTTCCTGATTACTGTGTAGGTGAAAGTGTTGGCTGGGGACTAAGATACAAGGAAACTACTGGTAGAATGAGAGAAAGCAGATTTGTATTTTTTTTGTTTGCTTGTTTAATATTTCAAAGGTAAAAAGCACCTGGAAGAAAAAACAAACAAACAAAACAAACAAAACAAAAACTATCAAGACATTTTAGGTTGTCTTTGTGCATAATGAAAAATATGCAGTTTTTTTTATTTTTATGCTCCTTGTAGAACACATGTACACCAAAGAGACAAAAGTTATTAACTACCTTCTTCTAACTCTTTAAGTTACATTCATACCTGTTATGGCTAAATATATCTAAACATGGATGCTGCTGAATTTGGGGGTGTGATTGGGTTTGTAGTGATTTACTGTTTCTTTTCTCCTCTTGCTAATACTAGTAGATCTAAAGCTTCTCTCCTTGCTTTCTTCTGGGCTTTATGTTTCCTCCTGGAATAGTAACATCTTCTTAAAATTGCATCATTAGACATGGAACACTGGAAGTGAAAATTTTGACCAGCACTGTTTTGTTTTATTGACACTGCATGATCTTAAAGGTATGGGAGAAGCTCAGTCTGTAGTGTCCATGCTTTTGGATTTCATCATATGTTTGTGTGCTTTGGAGCCTTCAAGCACATCCTGGAAATTCCAGTTGGCAGGAGTGTGTGGCTGGGTGGATCTGCCCACAAGGGAAAGATCATGAAACCTAACTTGTACTAGTTCAGAGACTTCACGTTGACGCCACTGCAGTCCCACAGGCCATGACATCATTTCAGAAGTGACACTTTCTGCTACTATCAATACTGAAATCAAACAGAGCATCAGAGATAGTCAAGCTCTGCGCTCTTGAAATTCAAAAGTGACCAGCCCATGGCAAATACAAAACTTAATCATTTCAAATTTTGAGTGCCATTCTGCTCTGAGACTGGCACTTTCATTTGGATTACTTCCGTGATTTTGCATTTTTTGAAGACTGCAATTACTTTTGCTGGGAAGTACCGAGCGTACTTTCTTCAAATCCCTGCGTTTGCCGGAGCAGAGGGGGCTGGTGCTCCCTCCCGGGGAGGCCATCTTGACACCACAACTGCACAACAAACAGGTCCCCCGCGTGCTGTGCCTCCCCAGATTGTGCCTGTACCCCCACAACTTCACACCCCCACGGCCTCTCCTTGCAATCCCTGGAGCCCTCTCTCCCGGGAACAGTCTCCTCCTTCCCCCCGGAGACCTGTGAGACTACCGAGCCTGCTACACCACCGCTCCATAGATCCAACCCCCCGCAGGCCCGAGGCCCCAGCCCCGCGACTTTTCCATCAGGTCGCCATAGGGCCTCCCTTTGGCCCTGCCCCGGGCTCCCCGCCAATCACACAACCCAAGCCGCCCACCCTCAGCCTATCTGCACCCGCCGCCCTTCCCGCCTCCGCCCCGCCCACNCCGCGTGAGAGCCGCGGAGCAGCAGCGCCCGCCATTCCCTCGGCAGGTGGGTGGGTGGGTGGGTGGAGGCCCGGTCGCCTGCCGCGGGACAGTGCCGCGGGCTGGCGCGGGGCTCGCGTCCTAGCTCGTCGGCTTTCCCGTGGGCGGTGGGTTCCAGCGGCCCCGAGGAAACGGGATGGGCGGCAGCGGCGAGGCGCGTTGCCGTGTCCGGCTGATTCACCGCGGGCCGCCACCCCGCCCCCCTCAGCCGGGCCGCACCCGCCGCTCCCTGGGGGCTGCGCTGGGA
>VXAA01006217.1:0-58448 GCA_013399115.1 Anseranas semipalmata | reverse complement strand
TCGGTTATCCCGTTCTTATCAGGGCGAGCACGAAGCCTGACGGTAGCGGCGTAAGTGCGCCGGGTGCTGTCCCCGAAGCAGGGCTTATCCTCACGGGAGGGAAGGGTGAAGCTGCAGGGAGGGTGGCGGGAGCGGCACCGCGCTCCGGCGCTGTCCCTGCAAGGTGTCCGCGGCGCGCCGCTCGCTCACCCCGGGCTTCGCGGCTGAGGGAGCGGGCGGGAGGCTGGGGGCGGCGGGAGCGGCTGTGCTGGGGGGCTGCGGGGGCGAAGAAGACGCTGGCGACCCGCAGCTGTGCGGGTCAGCGGGGCTGCTCTGACCCGTTGCCGGGGTGAGTCTGGGCTCTGCGGAAACGCGCACGCGGCTTGGTATCACTAGTGGGTTTTGAAGTGTGCGTAAGCTAAATGCCAAGTGTTGTATGCGACCGGGTCGTATGCTAATATGACTAAAGGCTGTGAAACTTATAAAAAAAAACCACAAAACACAGTCACTGTAAAACTGCTTTTGAGATATAACTCCTTCTGTCTGTATTCCGCTCACGGGATGGCAGGTTTACTGGGTGAGAATGCTAATTAGACTTGTTGCAAAAGGTAGACAGTTAAGATCTTGCAGCACTTTTGATCTCCATCTTCTCACATTTTCACGCAACTTGAATATTTTGTGTTATGTCTTCAATTGTAAATAGAAAAACTATCGTTAAATATGACTTCTATTATTTTTATCCCTGTGTAATACAGGTCTGTAGTACTGGTGGTGGAACTGCATCAGGGAGTGCTTTTTTTGGGAAGAGAAAAGTGCAAAGTAGGATCGAGACAACCAGCTCATTCCTTCTCTTATCTGGCAATTTATCAGCACTTGGAGGACAAGTAGTCTTGAAATTCTGTAGTCTAGAGGAAATTATTGTATTGAAAACTACTTGCTTCCTTATCGCGTTTGTAGGAGTGAAGCAGTGAGACTGGGGAAGATCTTTCGTTCTCAGTTTCTTAATTATGCTTTCCTGAGTGTCTGACCTCTTCAGTTTCTGGATCTATAAGCTCTTCTAATGTGGTCATGTGTCCTCTGCGCAATATGAACTATCAAATAAGCATTACAAATGTGTTTTTTTTAAAAGTATTGCAGTCTTCAAGGGTAATTTTCCATTACGATCATATCGATTCATTGATGTAAATCAATAATTACCAAATTATAATATTGTAGGTGAGTGATGTGGATTTTCATTAATTTAGGAAATGTAACTTTACATGATTACACAGAAATAAGGCTCTGACACAGTTGTGACCTGGTGTGGAAAACAGTTGCACTGAGAGCTCTGTAAAATGTTGGGGTGTTAGGGCTTTCATTCAAAAGCATCTTCCTGGAAGAAAACGTTATTCTTAGCTAAAGAAAACCGTGACGCCCAACAGCTGAGGCACTTTAGCCCCGAGAACCGTACCAGAAACCGAACGCTACACGAGCCAAGTACACTCCTTTCTCCTCCCGCCGTGGGGACAGACCTCGCTTCCTTCATCGCTCGTCGCGCATCTCTTTGGAAACTTTTGTTCGGCGTTGGCAGCGGCGGGGACGGGGCCTCCCGCAANCTGCCCCCGGCAAGCGGGGCCGAGCCGCGGGCTCCGGGCGCCCTGCGGCGGGGAGCGAGGAGGCGAGGCGGAGAAATGGGCAAAACGTCTGGATTTCTGGAGCGTGTATTTTATATTTCGAAGCCATTGGCTTCGTCCTGCACCGTGCTGTGGCATAGTCCCGAACTCCAGCTGTTCAGAAAAAAAAAAAAACCAACATGGACAGATAGACAGATGGACAGATGTCCATCTTGCAGGGCTGGTGAAAGTCCTGCCATTCTGGAAACGTTTGTTACCACAGAGAAGATGAACGCAATTCTTTACTGTATGAGCATAGAAGCTAATTAGTGCAAAGGGAGAGAGAAGAGAAAAAACTACCGTAATTTAAATCCCTAGGTAATGTCTTTTATAGCAGTGCTAAAAATACCCAGAACCTAGAGCTCAGTTTTTTGAGGGGGGGAGAGGCTTCTGTGTAGTGCAATGGCTGTGCAGTGTTTTTTTCTTTTTGTGTGCTTATCGCTTACTCAGCAAGAGCATTGTGAATTTTGAGAAGGTCAGAAGAGGTGGAATGTGTACAATATAATGTGTATTGCAGTGGAGACTAGAATTATCTGCAAGGTCTAGGAACAGTACAGTATGTTCTAATGTATATATAAAAAGCTGTAAATAATGACAATTATAAGAGTTTCAGTTTTGATTACAGTTGTGGAGCATGTCAGTGGTTATTTTTGTTGTTTGGTTTTGATTGAGTGTATGCTATGGAACCATCTTGTATACCAGCATGCTATTCAGGAAGAGGAGAGAGGTCATCTGATCCATAAACTGTAGGGATTAAAATTCCCTAGTGTTAGCCTGGTAATTAACACATGGTTTGCTATACCCAGTCTTCTCTACAGTTCTTTGCCTGGCTGTTTCTTCGGGTGAGAAGACAGCTTACTATCCATGGCTTTTCTCCTGGAGGTGTCAGTGAAAGCAGTCTGTTTTGTGAACATGTCTCCAAAAAATCTTGGTGGGATCTGGGTCTACTGTAATGGCAGTTTAAAGCCTACAGGCAAACACTTGCATTTAGTTGTCTTAAACTGCAAGATGAAACTAACCTTGGAGTCGGGCCCCTGAGATCACCTTGCTTATTGCAACTAGCTACAACCACTAATTTCAGCCCCTAGAAACAACTGAGAGGGTAGCAGAGTAGTGGATGAACTTCTATTCATCCCATAGTTCTTCACCATCTCAGACCTGTTAAATGCGGACAGATTGGTCCAGTATATTCATCCAGTGTAGTGGAAAACTCTCAGAACTGCTCTTTGTGATAATTCTCTCCTTTGGCATGTTTTTCTTAAATGTTTCCAGTCTGATCCAGTCCTTTTGAGCCATTGAAAGCTGTGTGTGAATCAAAGCTCAAACTGTTTTTCTTGACTTTCTATTTCAGAGCTCCAATTATCTGTTTGCCATTGCCGTAGCTTAATGGCTACTAGCAGGTAACAGCATTGGAATGAATCTGGCTCTGAGCCTGTCCTGACCTACCCAAGACTCCACCTGCAGTGAGCTTGCAAAACAGAAGACTTCTGCGTGACAAGTAGATTTCAAGTCCTTTTTTGAGGAAGACAGAGCTGTTCAGGTATGTTCACGTTTCATTCGTTGGTCTGTTTGTCTCTGGGTGTTATGTTATTTCATCCTTCCACATATGCCTGTCAGTCAAGTTTAGCACTTGGGAAGGGGATAAAGAAATTGGGCCAAGATTCCAAAGAAGTTGCATGCAGAAGGTAGCTAATCTACACCCACAAGTGATCTTGGAAAATGCTGAGGACAGGACACAAGCTGATAGCTCTGTCGGTGGGGCAGTGAGTTACTGCACGCTGCTCTGCTCTTCTGACTTCAAACAGTCTGCTGTGGGTGAGGTTTGCAGTAGGTGCTAGTGTTGCTGTACCTGTACAAATATGTGTATTCAGCTCTCCCACTTGGCTCAAAGCATTGGCATTTGTTCATTTTTAGGTGTAAGAAATCCTTTAAAATATTGCAATTTCAGGGGACCACAGCCCTCAGCCATTGGTGAGGATAAGAGAGACTGGAGCCAATGATTAGCAACAACCAAAAAAAAAAAACAAACCACCACCACCAACAAAACAACAACAGAAACTTAAAATTTACATAATGCGTGTTGAGGGAAAAGCTCCTGTCTCTTTGATGCTTTGGTTAAGCCACTTCAGTCATTAGCCTAGTAATCTTTTTTTGGGGAACTTTGAGAGAACTCCCATGTAAATAAATACCACATTCAGCTTTTAGAAGACTTAAACTGGTTTTAGCTTTTTTCAGTCACAACTAATGTGGCATGAGAAAACCTGTCAGTTTCACTTACAGATTAATGTAGCATTCAATCAATTATTTAATGCAAGTTTTAAAAGAGAATGATCATTTAGTTTCTGTTTTATTTCTATACCATAGTCGTTAGGTTCACCTGAGAAGCCCTATTAAGTGAATTTAATCCCTACGAGTGTTTATTGCACAGAAAAGACTTAGCTTTACTCCTCTCAGATTTCTCTTAATGGTTTTGTGTTAAAAAAGTCTAGCTGTTAGAGTATGCTTAGTCATTGTAAGGTGAGTTGTTGGTAAGACTTGGGCAGCAGTTGTCATTGTCTTTTTTTATATGCTCAAGCATGATTAATTATTACTGAAAGTTAGTATGTAAGGAAGCTATTTAGAAATAGGAATTCTTAAGTGAATAACAGTGGTGGTTAATCTTTATAGTAAGTTCAGAAGTCAACTACTTGCAAAATATCACGTGGTTTATGAATAAGCCCTCTACTCTTTCTGTCGTATCTTGTTACCTTTTTGCAGAACTTTAGTCTACACTAGAAGAAAGTGGCCTTAGCTAGTAGAATATCCAACAAACTGTCTTTTTGGTCATGATTAAATGTTTGGGCTGTATATTTGATACTGTTTACTGCAGTTATTTATAGGTCAAAAACTTAATTTCCTTTAAGAGGCATAGTGACCTTTTTGGAAATTTATATGTATGCAAAATTAGACAACTTTCATCTTTGTTTGGATTTCTGTTGAACTGGATGCTTTAACTTTAGTTTTAACTTTGTTCAGCTGTGCATCAAAGGAGCACCAGATGCATGTGAGTAAAACTGTTTTTGGCATCTGGTTAGCTGTCTGCCTTACAAAAATTCTGCCCTAATGCTAGAGGATAGATCATGTCAGATAGTGGTAGAAAGGCACTCCCATGAGAGCAGATGTGACTTTGAGTATACAGCATTGATGCAGTAACTGCTGTACAGCATATACTTCAGTGACTGAAGCTACTGCATTTATAGCAAACTCTGAAAACATTTACTGAAGGCACATCAGTTTCATTATTGATAATAAAGGATCTCAATTTGGTAGTAACAGTCATTGTTTTCCTTTCTTCTAGATGTATACATGTAACATTAAGTTCCAAGGGCTTACTTTTTACTAGGAGTTTGTATTGTTTTACTGGTGCTTAAGGTCAGCTCCAGAAATCTACCTGCTGCCTTAAGACTAGCCAACTGTCGTTGGAAAATATAGGCTGGCATTTTAACTACCACTACATCTATAAACCTTGTATACTGACGCACTGGTGCTTTTAGTGAGGACAAAGTTATTGGAATAAAGTTAAAAAAAAAAAAATAATAATCAGGCGAAGAGTTGTCTGAAAAGTTCATGCAAAATCTGTGTACAAATCCTACTGCAAAATCCAACTTCTTTTATCCTCCAAACTAATGGTATTCTTTTGTCAGTTGCAGAAAACTTTTTCCTCTTAAATGTCTGGCTGTTACCAATTTGACTTCCAAAGTGTGCTGTTCTTTTAAAGCAATTGAATTGTTTATGCATAGGATTTCTTGATCAGGCCATGTTTTTTTGAAGCAGATCTACTGTAAAAATTCAAATAAATTTCAGAAAGAATCTCTGCTAGGTATACAGTTAAAACTCTGCTTTTTAGAAAGTCTTAGTATTTATGTTCAACATGAGTGGCACCAATGATGAATTGGGAGTTGTGTTCTACTAGATAGACTTCACTGTCAATGGGATACTGCAGATACTGACTGCTGGAGTTTAAATGCCTTGTGTTGCACTCGGGCCATCCCAAAGGGTCTTTCTAAACATCATTAAGGGACCAATGAACTTCGCATGACTTGAGAACTTTGTTCTTTTTCTATATTGATTTTTTTTTCTTCTGAAGCCAGCATTGAAATACTGAACTTTGTCATTCTTTCCATGCCTTTGAAGGTGTTCTTCCAGCTCTCACTATAACTCCATGTATTCTTTCCTGAAATGTTGTGCCTGGTACATATATAGTACATATATGGAGTGTAAAAAGAAGTAAGGTTAAAAAAGAAAAACATGATATCTGTAAGGCACTTTGTGCGATTTCTTGTTTTTTCTGTTCTGCTCTATTAGTAGTGCTCGTTTTCTTTTCCCTGATTGCAGGGTTTCAGATACCAGGTATCCCCTTGCTAAAAGAATACAGGATTTTTTTTTTTAATCTATTTTTTTGCTATTATGCCAACAGTCACAGAATGGTTGAGGTTGGAAGGGACCAGAGTCCCTTGGAAGGGACTGGAGTTGGACTGGAGTCTCTCCAGTAGCTTCATCTCTGTCTTGTACTGGGGACCCCAGAACTGGATACAGTACTCCAGATGGGGCCTCAGCAGTGCTGAGGAAAGAGGAAGGATCAATTCCCTTGACCTGCTGGCAACACTCTTCCTAATGCACCCCAGGACTCTGTTAACCTGCTTTACTGCAGGGGCACCTTGCTGGCTCCTGTGCAACCTTCTGCAGGGTTGCCTTCCAGCCAGTCTCCAGCATGTAATAATACATGGGGTTATGGTGCAGGACTTTGCACTTCTCTGTTGAAGTAAATGAGGTTTCAACCTGCCCATTTCCTCAGCCTCTCAAGGTCCATCTGAATGGCAATATAACCCCCTTGTCTGTCAGTCACTCCCAATTTTAAGTCCATCTGCTGAATGGTGGTTCGTTCTTTGTTTTTTTGCTCTCTTCAACCTTGTTTAAAAGGTTTGACAGATACTTTTACACCAAACATCTGGAAGGGTGTCAGTTTGATAAAAACTTTAGAATCTCTGCAGAATTCAGACAGGTAAAGACATACTTGATTTTGCCTAACTACACCTAAGAAATTTTTTACAAGACTTTAACCCTTTATGTTTGTGTAAGAAGAGATCCTGCTGCTTGATGCAAGTATTTGATGCTCTTCTTGGTTTGGGGGAAGCTGTTTGTGCCAGTGTTTCTTTTGTGTGTTTAAAAAAAAAAAAAAAAACAACACAAATAATAAAAAAAAATAACAATTTTCCTTATCCTTAGATTGCATTTACTTCAGGGATGGCTATATAGAACAGTGTTGCCATTATTTCTACTTTGCCAACAGCTACAGTTTAAACTATCATGCTAGTAAGTTAGGATATTGGTACTGGCTTTGTTGTGCTTCACTGCATGACATTTAATTGCCAGCACACTATCTAGGCAAAGTCAGATGCTATGGAATGACACAGTGTAGTCTAATTGACTTTGTGTAAGTGGTACTGAAGGGTTGAACTGACAGAGGAACATCAATAGAAGAAATCTGAAGAGAAATGAGGAATAATCCATGAAAAGACTTTGACACCTCAGTGTTTGGGATTATCTTGCTTTTAGTTGAGTGTCTGGTATGAAGTGAACAGCTTGGGGCATGAACAATTATTGATTTATATAAACAAAATGCATTCATAGTTTTGACTTTCTAGGGAAGTAGAAAATGCACATTTCTATAGTAATAAGAACTTAATTGGGAGGCAAAATAATTGATCAATGTCTTTTAACACAGACACAGTGCAGGTGTTTCAGTGTTTTAATCCAGGGTTCTGATTTCATTAAGTCTGTCCTTAGACTTGGAATTCACTGATCTGTCCTAAAGCGACAAAATATGTTAACAAACAAAGATACAAATGGGATTTTTTGGATGACTGTTTCTTCCAAAAGCTGTAGCAAGCTCATCTCCTGAAGGAAGTTCTAATTGTTTTTATGCCTTAGAAGAGATGTGTGCACCTGCATGAGGTTATAAGGGCTTCCAGGTGCTTCTGAATTCAGCAGCATATCTTAGCTCTTAGCACAAGGATGTCTAATGCTGCAAGTCTGCCCACCACTGATGAGCAACCTGTGTTTTGGGCATCAGAGATGTCTATTTGAGAACTCTGGTAGTATTAAACCTAGTGTAGGCTGGTATGTGGCGGTGTTCTCAGCAGTCACTGCTCTTCCAAGAAAACTGTCAACCATTGATCGTCAAAGTAGAATAATTGGAGAGATTTGTTTTGTGAACTGAGTATGATTACTGGCAGATGTATGCACCATATATAAAAGCTGATATACAAATAGGTGTCAAAATACTATGAAGAGAGCTTCAAACTAAATTGTTGAGCTTGCTTGCAAGTGGGAGTTGTAGAATTCTTTCACCAAGATTTTAGCTGTTCAGGGCCATATGAATAAGATTTCTCTCCATTTTTACCCCGCATTTGTTAATTTGCTTCCTTTGTAGGATAAGGATCTGTGGATGTGAGAACTACATTTAAATAATGTTTCTTCAGTGTCTGTTTGGACTTTGTCCAAGGAGAAATGACAGGGTTTTCCCTATTCCCAGAGGAATAGAAATCAGAAAATGTATAGGATGAGCCAAGCAATGTATGGGAAGCAAGTGGCTAAGATGAGTTCTGAGATGAGGCAACATGGATATCCCTTTAAAGGAAGAGGAGTTGCTTTTTGTGATGTGGAGGTGGTGGCTTTCCCTAACTTCTTTTTAACACTATCATTTTATCCCTATAAAGCCTATGAAATCTGTAGAAACGTATAAAGGTTCACACTCATTTGCATTTCCAAAAGTAACTGTTTCAGGAATTAATACCTGGTTTCATGCACTGCACGCTGTAATACATCGAACTTTTTTTGTATGATGGCCTGGTGCTTTAAGAAAAACATGAAAATTCTTTCACTGTCTTTTTAGACATTGTGTTCTGTTTTGTATCTCTCAGAGAGACTTCACTAACCAGAAGTGACTTCTTGCATGTCTGACTGAACGGAATTGTCCTGGGCCTGGGATCTCTTGTAGCTTCAGATTTCTCAGAGCTGAGACCCGCAGGTCCTTGGATGTAGGAACGTGTAGGTCCTAATATAAAGTTGTCTGTTTGGTGTGTGCACCCTGAAATCGTTGGGTCTGTGGGCACGAGAAGCTAAAAAGTTAAAGCTTGGTCTCTGTAGTGTCAATATTCTGAAACTGCAAAAATACCACAATGAGGAGACTTCATGTGTAGTAGACATAGCAACATAGTTTGTCAGTCTTACCATTTTCACACCGTTAGGTCTATCAGGGCTTGAGCCTTACAGCGTGCTATGTGTTTTCTTGACTTAAAAGCTGACTTCTAACCTGGCAGTATTTTGTTTATAACAATGGGAAAAATCGCAGTAAATTTTGGTTGGCTCAAGCTGAGGTATGAAGAGGGAGGAGGGGAAGCATTTGCAGCTGTTACAGCATGTTTGAATTGAGCTAGAACCGGAAAAGAGCACAGAACAGATAGCTTTCTCCTTCAATAAAATAAAATTGAACCAAGTTAAGGGGCAAATGTGTTTTTACGATACATCAATACTACGAAAGAACACTCCAAAGTATGAAAATAACTGTTTAATTTTATTGTAGAAATTGCGTTCATCTTTCTCTTTTTTTCCTTTCAGTAAGACTTGGCCAAACTGCTAAGAAAGCTCTTGTCTATGGCTTGCTGTTGGGAATGAGGCTCATTAGCATACGCTGTACAGAAATATTTTGCTGACCAAAACGCCTGGAGTTAAAAGAAGTTATTGTTTCAGTGTTAGTTAGCTGATTGACTGCCTTACCAACACTGGTACGTCAAGTTTAAAATCTAGCGCATGCGCCTCCGGCCTGCGCCCTTTTACCTACTTTGCTCGGAGCACGTGACGACGGAGGAATGCGAAGGAGGGGAAGTGTACAGCAGCTTGCGAGTGAATTGGCTTTTAAGAACTAAAAGAAGTGTTCAAAGAAAGGCACTCCGGGAAGTCTTTTTGGTGCTTAGCCATCATAACTCAGAACAAACAGTAGTCTTATAAAGACTTATTCTCCTTGAGTAAAGGAAAACGATATGAAAAGAAACAAGCCATTTGATGACTTCATATCTTTCAGGGTCAAGTAATACAGTCCTATAACTAAACCTGTCTTTGTTTTCAGGGCTTGTTTACTTCATTCAGGATTAGTTCTTGCTGGATTAATACTCTTACGTTTGTGCTTCATTTGGTAATAAGGAATATTTTCCTTATTGAAGCTTAGTTAATGTAATGATCATGCTAAATTTAATGTCATTAAAATATCATGTTGACTGCTTACGATTAATGCTATTTATAATCTTTTTCTGCATTGGACAACAGAAATGCATGCACCTAAGAGGGAGGATTTCCTGAAATTCTTTTTCTTCAGAAACCGGGAGGATGATGGTTATAAATTTCCAGGCTGAGAAGCTGTAGGGGACTTGAAGGGTAGTAGAAACTAGTTGATCTGTTACTTAGACACAGGTGTCCCAGAATGTAGAATTCTGAGTGAACTGGAGAACCAGTTGGCCTTTTTTGGGATGATTCTGGAAGCCTGATTCTCTATATAGGGATATAGCTGTTTTTTTTGTTTGTTTTTACCTTGATCTTAATAGTAGCACTAAACTTACAGTGAATTCTTTAATTGATTGCTCTCTCCTTTTGCAAACCTTGTTGACTCCAGGGTGTACCATGTATTACTGTTGCCTGTCTCTGTTTTATTGCTCACACAATTTTGGCCTCGGTGTAGAGCTGATGACGCACTATTTACATGAATGAATAGACAGCTGACTTTGACTTCCTGATACTTGCCTACCGCCAGGCACCTGTAAATAAGCAGTTGTTAGTGACTGAGTCATGAAATACTACAAATTGCAATTGTTATTAGGGCATACAGGACATGTCTTAAAGGTCTTGAGACTTGTGTTCAAAACTGATTTGGTTTCTTTGCTGTCTTAATGAAACACTGTATGTGCATAGATCAAATTGCATTCTATCTGTATGACATTGTGAGCTTTAGCTATTCTTCTGGAAGCCCAGAAGCCTGATTCACCAGGACTTTGAGCCTCTACAACTTGAGCAGTGACTGATGTATTTGGGAGATCTTTGAATTAGCATCAGCTGTTGTAGGAACTGTTGTATTGCAGAGGCTGATCATTAGAGGCTGGTCGAGGGATAGGTACTTCATAAATGCTGCAAACAGTCACTACTTGATGGTCAACTACCTTACTAGATATTGTGCAACAGCACTTACCTTGTTCTTCTCTGCCTAGTGCTCCTTCTCTTCCTACACTGTGTATTTATTTCCTAGGCCTACTATTAATATAGCATTCCCAGTGCTTACATTCCTTAAGCTTATATTCATACATACATCTTTTTACACCTTCTTCTGCCCTCCAGATGATTTTCATAGTATAGAATATTTACAGAAAAGAGGGCTATAGTCATAATAGACTGCTTTTGAAGTGCCCAGCTAAACTGCACTGGTTAGCTCTAACATGTTCTTTGATAAGGGATGAAGGTCTACCAGAATTTAAGTTTTATTAAGAAGCCTAAACTTCAGATTTGTGAAAGAAACATACATTTCAGCCTTTAGGATTCAAAAGGTATGAAGCAGTTGCAGTTTTCTGCTTAAAGACAAATGCCAGTGCTACTTTAGAGCACTTGGTGTTGATTACATTGTATTTTGTACCAGTACAATGTGAAATTAAAACCTGCCCATGAATCCTGACCTACAAATAGGAATATGGATTCCTTTACTGCCTTGCCATACTTCTAAGAGGATGTTGGTTCTAGGTTTATGTATAGAAGTTTTGGTAAGCTAATAAATACATGTGTACAGGAGACTTTGGAATCATAGTGGTCTCCTCAGGAATATGTGGACTAAACAACTTCAATGTTATTCATAGAGCCTGCCTACAAAAATCTGTTTTGTAGACAATATATGATTGTAGATGCTCAAACAACATTACTGTGAAGTAAAGATGAGTAGGGGTAACTTCCAGGATATTTATGTGGAAATGCTGGTTATGGAAAGAAAGAAGCTGTGAAGATAAGCTGATGAAGAAGAGCTTGAAGTTCAGTGCAAATTGACTGTATCCTCAGAGTTAAGACATGCATATGTAAACTGGATCACAGTTACGTTTCTGTTCTAACTGCTAGTGGTTTTTACTTCAGCCTGCTATGCCAGCCCATTATGATGGTCTTTTTTCTGTACTTGTGCTATTGTTGATTTGTTTTGTTTGCATAGTTAAGTTGAAATGAAGTTCAATTAAATTTTCTGTTCACTTAATTTCAGATTTGTTTGTGTGAAGGTTACTTTTCTGATGGTTGTGATTTGTTTCCCTCAACTCTGCTTGGCTTTGATTTGTGCACATATTTGCTGGTCAGAACTCTGAGCCACAGGGGTTGTAGTGTCTTATTGTTTTGACTAATCAGTTTGAAATTAAGGGGTGAAGACTATTTCAGAAGAAGGTATGGCCTAAGGCCATTTTGTTTTGCTAGCTGAAGTGAGGACTTTAAGTACCTTTTGTTTCCAAAATGGTGGAGGGAAAGAAAAAAAATTCTGAACTCCTTTACCATAGCAGAATGAGATGCTACTTATCTGCAATACACTTCTAAATATTATACCTTTCTGCTCTGTGCTATGTATTTATATGTTGCATGTATGCACAATATTTAGTTTACTGCAATCCTGCTAAAAGGCTGAAGTTACGTGAGTGTTTTTTCTCCATTTTCAGCAGTTGTGGTTAGAAGTACCACCTTAATTAACATACTGGAGGCTCAGACTGAAGTGCAAGCATAGCCTGTGAGGAAGAGGGAAGTGCCATGTGTAAATTTGTCATAGTTTGAAATGTTTTCCAAAATGACTGTGTAGAAGATTTCTTGCCAGAAATGGGCTACTTCCTAGTACCTTTGAACAAAGAGTCTAATCTTTTTCCCTCTTTGCTTTTTTTTTTTTTTGACAGAACTATCTTCCAAAATGGCAGAAGCCCATCAAGCAGTAGCATTTCAATTTACAGTAACTCCAGATGGGATCGACCTGCGAATGAGCCATGAGGCACTCAAACAAATTTACCTATCTGGTGTCCATTCATGGAAGAAAAAGTTCATCAGATTCAAGGTACTTAAAATTAGTCAAGTCTACTAAATGTGAGGGTTATTTAGTGTTTCAGAGATCTAATGAAGTTTTGTTTAAGCACAACTTAATTTTTTTGCCTCTGTGGCAGATAAAGTTCCGTGTTGTGAATGACTTGTGTGAATTTTAGTTAACAAGGAGTAGTAAGGAAGGTAGCACTGGCTGATGCTTTGCTAAAATTACAATGCCAAGACCGAATGGTTACATCTTTTTGATCTGTTCTGTGGAAACCAACATGGAGTAGATGTAGAAAGTAATAATAGCTTTAATTTACTTATCTTCGTAATAGATTATGTAATTATGTAATCTTTTAGCACAGGACAAAAATATAATTGTGACTTTAAAAGTCACATCACTTAAAAAGGTACAAAACTATACTCTTGATTTATGTATTCTTTACCAAAATTAAACTTTCAAATTATGAAAAATGTTTGGTATTTTCAAAAGTTACCTGAACATCTGTCTTGAATAAGTTATGCTAAGTAGTAATGTTTCTGATATGCATTATAGATATAAATGAAACCGAAGTATTTGGTACAGATTTCTGTGAATTTATTGTTTTGTTCATGGGATCCTGAATGGTATCTATTTTATTAGTAGCAAGCTAAGTAAGCTACAGGTTAATTTCAACATCTCTTTCAAAAACAGTTTTTAAAAGTAGTCTTAATAAAAGCTTCTTAAAGCTTTGAGAAGGACTGCTTCAATGACAGAAATTTCCAATTTTCAGTGTGCTGTGTAGTAGAATATTTTTTGCCATGTATTCATTTAAAGAGGCCTGATTCAGTGCTAAGTGAGAATTATTGAAATGTCATTTGTTCCAAAGAAGTTTGTTGATTTCAGTATTTTCACTAAGACTTGCAGCACTGTCCATATTGTCTACGAAAAAACTTTTAATTTCCTGTAATTATTGGTATTGTTGTGACAATTTCCAGTAGCAGTTAGACTTAACTAAAATCCATTCCTTACTTATGAGTTAAGCATGTGTAAGAATATGCCGGATAAGCTTAACTTCTTGTTTAAAACTAAATGACTTAAATGTGTTGATTTTTGTTTCTTTCCATGGTAATATGAAGTCAACCACTTTGATATGAAAAAATTATATGAAGGCTTTTCTTTCCAGAATGGAATTATCACTGGTGTTTATCCTGCTAGCCCATCTAGCTGGCTTATTGTAGTTGTGGGTGTGATGTCAACAATGTATGCGAAAATTGATCCTTCTTTAGGAATAATAGCTAAAATCAACCGAACCCTTGATACAACGTAAGTAGTCTGGAAACTTACTGTTCTATAAACCAAATTAGTTTTATGTATAACTACTCTTAATCTGTATCCTGTCAAAGTGTATTAATTTTTGAACAGTATGTTTGTGGTAGAGTAAGCATAAATCTTAAAGCATAAGGGCATGAAATATGTAGGTTGTAATACCAGTATTACTGCATTGTTTTATGAATGTTTGGGAAGCACAGTTGGCAACTTCTGTTGCCTTTGTTCTTACTGTACGAGAGAATGTTTGTAAAGGAATTTAATAAAAAGGGGCAAACAGGCATAAAGCTTGTGTAATGCCTGCCTGTAGTACTGTGGGACTCAGGTTTGCAATATTAAGTTCTCTTTGAAACTTAAACTGCTGTTAGCTGACAGATACTGCTTTTTGTTTTAAATAGCGGCTATATGTCAAACCAAACACAGAACATCGTGAGTGGAATACTTTTCGGCACAGGGCTTTGGGTTGCCCTTATTGTCACAATGCGGTACTCTCTAAAAATGCTGCTTTCCTACCATGGTTGGATGTTTGCCGAACATGGCAAGCTTTCTGCAGGCACCAAGTTTTGGATGGTAAGGATATATCGTCTTTCTGTTTTATCTTAGTGTGCATCTGACCTGTTTTCAAGGCCCTAAAATAGCTCATTTTGTAGGTTTTTTCCTTCTTGCTTATGTTTTCTGTGTGATGGGACAGGAGGCTGTTAAATATTTCTACTAATTACTGTAATCCTTTTGATGTTATAATTAAACTATTCAGTATGGCCTTGTAGAAGGAAGAGTAAACACTTTAAGAATAACTTCTAAATTTGTCAACACCTTGGGATTCTGACTTAAATACCTACTTTTCCCTCTGTGTGCAAGTACAGCTTAAACTTGGCCTGTGGCACCAAAAAATCTTATCTTCCCCAGAAAGTGCTACCCTAATTCTTTGAAGTTGAAATGTTGGTGTTTTAGTCATCCATTCTAAACTTAATGTCACGTTTGAAGAAAATAACATTGAATGTCCCTTCAATTGATTTTAGTGGTATGACTCCAAAGAGTTGGAGAAAAAGCATGAGGTAGGTGAGATTAGAGTGATTTGTCTCCTTGATAATTAAGGTGTTTTGGAAAAGGATCTAAGAGGCTGTCATCTCCCTTAAAGTCTGCGATAGATGTCAAGCGAGGGAATGTATGTTTAGGTGCTCCAAAAATGAAGTGATTTTTGTTATTCGGACTCTGTTTTAACTCTTTCCAGTATTAATGTAGACATACTTTAAGTGCCCTACTAAGATAAAACTAGTCTCTCTAGCCTCAAAAATTAACAGATGTGTTTAACTAACAAAGCGTAATGATTTATTGTGGAGGATGTTCAACAACAAGTATCCAGAATAAAGTTTCATTTGTAACAGATGAATGTTAAATTTCTAACCAATAGTTTCTCCTGGAAGCAGTGTCGAGAGCCTCATGACTTGAATTTGTACAGTACAGGCTCTGAATGGTAAGGCTTTCTGTCAATTGCTTGAAGCTCTTGCTGTCTGGGTTTTCAGCATGTCCTACCAAATAGATATGTTAAAGCTGTTAATACTAGCTTATAACACCAGCCTTAAATAGTGTGAACTGTAATGCTACTTACCATGCTCTGTTGCATATCATATTTATATACTTTTGTATATTATGAAGTGTGCAAGTATTTTCTATTTTATTGTGTATTATATATGCTTTAAAAACAGGTCACTATATAGGTATATGCCCAACAGTGTGTCATCTCTGCTTAATATGAACCTTTATTTTAATTCCTTACTCTTTCTTGAGCTAGTTACAACAAAAGAGAAGACTGGTTTCCCTAGTAGAACAGTACTAATTACCTTAGCTTTCTAGACGTTTATTATCCAGCAGGGCTTTCCCTGTGTATGTGTGTATGTTTTTCAGCTGTTTTTCATGCTGATTAACAGCATAAAAATATTATCATGATTATAATGTTCTCTGTTCAAATAGTCATGCAGATAGAAAACCTGGGCTGTGATTTCTGTCACTGTGTAAATTGATTTACAGGCTGGATGAAAATTCCAGTTTCTAAATAAGCCAAATTTCCTGATCGGTATTAGGGGAAATTACAAGTATTAGTTGCAGTTTAAAAATAAAATAAGATAAGAATTCTGAGAACAGACGCAACATGTGCAAGAATGAGATTGTTTGCTGTGTCTGGATATGAAATCAGAGAAGTAATTAAAGATGTGTGTCTGTCAGATCACTTTAATGGTCTCAAACTGTTAAATTCTCAGTAAGTTAACTTAAGAGAGAAATACTGTAAAATATTTGCTATCTTTGTCAGTTGAGCAGGTACTCTGAAGAAAATTTCAGCCTTGCCTGTCTTAAGAATTCTGGAATAAAATTGTCTCCAAATATGGAAAGTAGATTTTCTTATGAAAAGCTGAGGTGTTTTTCTCACCCAGTTTTAAATTTGTCTTGTCATAAAGCACAATCCGATTTTCATTGGGCTGATCACTGTGCGGCACCTAACAGATCTCTCGGTTGCAGGGAGGTCTTTTTTGCTGGTAACACTGCAATTCTTAATGGCTGTGCTGCCCGAAACAACCTCCTGTTGCTGTGCTGGCCAAGGAAATTGAGAGGAAAGAATATTTTAATAAGTAGCTTTGTCAGTTGTTTGTAATTTGGGTGGGGAGGGCAAGTTCTTGCAATTCAACAGTGAAAGCTAACCCTCAGTTTTCTTCTGTCTTCAGTCTATTGGACCATATAGTATATTGAACTATATACAATATACTATATAGTATGTTGGGCCAAGATCAGACTTCACAATAGCGGTTCCACTGGATTGTTGATTTAATACTTGATTTTACTTTCATGCTGAAATGGGGAGATAATGTCAATATCTTCCTGTGTATAGTCTAGAATTTGCATGGTCTAGACTTTCAGCCTAGTGCATGTCACTGAGAGGTAGTCATAGATATAAATGCTGCTTCTGTGTTCAGTCTCATGAAAAATAGGGGATGCTATAAAATCCGAAGTTGAGATGGTAACTGTTGTCTCTGGCTTTTTTGTTTGGTTGCTTTTTTTTTTTTTTGATAACAGGACTGAGTATAACACTGGCATGCTTGCACAACTTGAGGTGTTCAAATCATGCATTAGAATACCTGGGTCCATCTCATGCTTAAAGAAACTCCTTGTGTATATATATGCTATTAATATTGAGCTATAACTTTAGAAAATATCAAATCATGATTCCAAAGCATAATTATTATTTTTAATAATGTCTACAGTTATCTAAGATCCTTAGCTGAATGAGAGGCTTGATAATGATTCCTTTTTTGAAGTACAATGTAGGGTTTTTTGTACTATCTACTACGCAAGTAAAATATCAACAGGTAGACTTGCTTCTTCAGTCTTCACAGAAGAAAATGTATGAAGAAACAAAGCACTAAGTAACTGTCTCTATTTTCTTTTGAGATCAAGGTGTGCCGTACATGAACAACAATATTGCCTGATGACTAGAAGATTGTCTGGGAAGTTAGGAAGTCTCCATGACATGCTTTTTCTTCAGCTGACATGTTGTTTCAACCTCTAGGAAGTTAGTTTATGTCAATGCCTTTTTTCCTTTGTGAAACGATGATAAAGACAGTAGTTTGCTAAATGTAGTATGGTATCACCTACTGGTGAAAGGAACTCACAGCTATGTTATTCCTTATTACTCTGTCATTTTCCTTTGTGGAACCTAATAATTTGAAGTATGTATTTTGGTTTTGTTTTTCTTCAGACACTTGTAAAACTCTTCTCAGGACGTAAGCCCATGTTATACAGTTTCCAGACGTCTTTACCACGATTGCCAGTTCCAGCTGTTAAAGACACAGTCAACAGGGTGTGTTGAATTTAATTCATTTTCTTTAGTGACACCGAATCTGTATTTAGATGCCTTTGTGGTTTTGCTTGTGTGTTTTTTTTGCTATTTCTTAAAATCACTGCATGGTGGTATTAATATTGTCTAATGGTTAAAACTTCTGCATTGAAATTAAAATAAGGCCTATGACAAACCACTGAAACTGATGACAGTTTGAAGCTGTTTTCCTTCATGTTGGTATGATATGGTATCCATTGATGTAACACTAGCTAATGAAGTGTGATTTGGAGGTTTTTGAATACATCTTGTTACATCTCGTTACATTTCCTAACACACACAAACGTGTTTGTATGACATGAAATCTTGCAGCAAAGTGTATGAGTCGGACAGTATGTCACAAAAATGGAAGGTTTGATTTTTTTTTTGAGACAAAAAAAATCTCTCTGCCTTATGCTAAAGAAGCAGTATTAATTAATTCCATAAGGAACAAAAACAATTCCAAAAGTTGCCAGCTCGCTATAACAAAGGAAAGAAGTAGTGGGTTAAAGCTGAAGTTCTGAGTTCTTTGATACAATCAATATTTTCTTTAAAATGCTTTCTGCTCTTGAGGGGAAAAATGTATTTTTTATTTTTTATTTTTTTAGAGAAGGGACCTTTTTCACTTGTGACTTGCTGACAATATCTGGAAAAGATCTCATAGTTCACAGGCAAATGTTTAGAAGAGCGTATACTACTAGTGTAACAACACAGCATTTGCAGCCTTATGAATCGAGTCTGAACACTCTGTCTACTGTTCAAATGCTTTGTGTAGAAACGATGAGAAGCTACATGTCAGTGACTACACTGATGCTGATTCTTTTCCTGTATTCTAGTATCTGGAATCAGTCCGGCCACTTATGAATGATGAAGAGTTCAGAAGAATGGAGGGTCTTGCCAAAGATTTTGCATTTAATTTGGGACCAAGGCTTCAGTGGTATTTGAAGCTAAAATCCTGGTGGGCCACAAACTATGTGAGTAGATAAACAGGAGACTTAACTATTCAACTGAAATAATTTTTTCCCTGTTGCATTTTTGGCTTTACATTTAAGAAAGAATGAATGTTGAAAAAGGCAATTGAAATTGCCTAATATTTGTGTAAAGTGCATTGGAGACCACTTGATTTGTGTAGAAATTATTTGATCTGTGATTTGGTAAACAGTGTAGCAAATGAAACTTGGAAGAGTGGATTCTCATTTTATGTTCATTCTTCTGGAGCTGGCGATTTAGCTGCTATGATTGCTTTTAAGCTGTTTATTTCTTTGTTAAGATTTATAACTCAACACTGGGTGTGGCTGACAGGTAATTTAGATAAGTGATTTAGGACAACACTTTTATATAGAGCGGGTAAAGCATATGAAAGAGAAATAAGGAATCATAACAAGTGTTTTTTACCAAAAAGAAAAATCCTAACTTCAATATCATAGTGAGAACTGTGTAATGTAATTCCTTCTTGATGTGTTATCTAAAATCTAGCTGTACATCTAAATCTGTCTTCTACAGTTACCCTGGCATACTTCACATTCAGGAGATCTGATGCATTTTAAATGTTATATGAAGATGACTTCTTCAGAAGCTTATGATCTAGAGAGCTAGAGCTGAATTCAATTCTTTCATCCTTTTTGTTGTTTTTCCCTAAATATTAACAGATTTTAGTGGAGGATTTTTGTCTGTTTGCATGTTTTTAAGTGGAGGGGCAAGCTAGTAGTTTCCTTGCTGCTTCTGTATGGAGTGTTGTCTTGTGGAGTCATTAACATAGCAGGCACAAACTATAGAAATGATGAGATTTTACTAATTTTCTTGTCCTTCATACTGCAGGTTAGTGATTGGTGGGAAGAATATATCTACCTTAGAGGACGTGGACCAATTATGGTTAATAGTAACTATTTTGCAATGGTAGGTAAATACTGTGAATACCTTATCTGTCAAAGAAGCACTGTAAAATTTCTGCCAGGATCTTTTTTTCTTCATTTCTTCCTTCTTAGAACTCCAGTATGTGACATTTTTCCTCTTTCTTGAGTATAACCTGAAACCAATGTCTTAAGGTACACTGTTATCTTCATAATAAACTTAGCACATCTGTCACTTAGGCAGACTCGTGCACTAATGACTTCTTATACAGTTCTGTACTTATTGCAAGAAGCAATCTTTAAAATCTCGATGTAAAACTTCATGGGTAACACAGCTGTAGGTTCTTATTTACAATTTTACTTCCTGTACAGACATTTGCAAAAGGCCCTGGTATTAAAAACAAAAGTAGGAAATACTGCAGTCTTGAATTCAAATTTTAAGTAGCATTATATGGGATGACGAATAGCTATCATGTAGGTTTTCAGACTGATGTTGTTTAAGGAGATTTTGACTACTGAATGAATTTAAGTTTGAAGTCATCGACTTACTGCACTAGTGTACTTCATATATTTTTAAAGCTTTTTCCTTACTGACCAGAATAAACTTTAAGAAAAAAAGAATGAGAAATACTAAGTTTTTTTTTTTTCTCCAATGTAGTATGGTGATCATTAACTTAAGATTCTTGTGTACTCTACAGGACTTCCTTTATTTGTCTCCCACAACCCTACAGGCAGCTAGAGCTGGTAATGTTATCCATGCCATCCTGCTCTATCGGAAAAAACTGGACAGACAAGAAATCAAGCCAGTACGTATATCAGTTTAAATGGCCTTTGATCTCTTCCAGCACAGTCTGTAAGAAGTTGATCAGGTTTTTTTGGAACAGGAAAGGAGAGGAATGTCTTATGCCAGAACCATATGTAAGATGCAGCTAAATTTGTGGTCTCAAACATCTTGGTTATCACCTGAATTGCACCTGGGCAGAAACTACCAACTGTCAAAGATACAGGCTTCTATCACACCAATTAACTGCTGTATTTGAAACTGACATATCTGTTTGCCCAAAAGACAAGTAGGGTCTTCCATTTGTATATGTTAAGCATGCCATCTAACAAGTTATTGGTACATACCAAGCATATAATGGTACTTTCAAGCCACTGAAGTCTGAAAATCTCAGAAGGAAAACGTTTCCATATTTTCTGCTAATACTGGCTTTAAGGGTGAGTTTTAAGTGGAGTAGCATATGAAATAAGTTGTATGCTGAACTTCAAACTACACTTGAGTGTGTACTGCTTGATATATTTTCATGTTGTTCTTTCAGATTTCAGCTTATAGTTGCCTAGCTTAGTAAATTTGCCAAATACGATGAATATATTTACTTGATTTATCAATGTGGAAAATAAAAACTGCAGTGTGTAGCTGAATTTACTAATTTCTTAACCTGGTGCAACAATGATGCTAGACTACTGTTTTTTAAAAAAAAAAAAAAACTCTGAAAAGAAATGTAGAAATACTTGATTTACACTAAATATATACCTCATACCACCTCAGGGCACTGGATTTCCTGAAAACTTAAGCATCTTTCAAGCAGACAGTGATCAAATGTTAGATTTATTTCTATTTCATATTTTACTTAAGTAAACATAGAAACCCCCAACTGGCATACTTATTCTGTGATAGTGCGGTGGATACAGTATGTTCCTAGTGTCATACAAAGAAACGCCAGGAAATTGGTTTTTAAATTGTAGTCCGTTTTTTCCAAATCTCCAATGCAGGTGGCCTAGTGAAATCTTTCTACTGTTTTGTTTGTGTGGATGTTACCCAGATAATTGGAGCAAATACATAGTGTGTCTAAGAAATCATGTTTGTGAGGCAAAACACTGCATTCAAAAAGCTGCAAACTTCAGAGAAATTTAGACCCCAATTTAGATATAGTGGTTGTAAGAAAGTCTGTTTGAAACAATAACATTGGAAGAGTGCAGTAGAGTAGCTGTTAATGTTGCTGTAGAAAGTATTTTGAGCAAAGGTTGTCCTTGTACTTGTGTGTGGTGGTGTGATTTTTCCTGCACACTGGCTTCAGTGAAGGCTTCTGTATCAAGAATATTACTAATTTTTTTGTGGCTTTATTTACAGGTAGTGCTATTACAATGGCTTTTCTGTTGTCTTCAATTCATACTTAAGTGTAGGATTCATCTCTCAGATAACAGTGGTGTTAGACAAGTCACCAACATTCAGCTGTGAACCAGTATGATGTCATTGCTGCCAGAGAAGTCTCCCCTTCTTTGTCAGCCTATGTGTTCATTTGAATTTCTTTTTTTTTTTTCCACTTTGACATTAGTGCTTGCATCTAGATGAGATTTTTTTTTTTTGATCCAGTGTGTAGTTCTCTGAATAATTGGGCTTTGATATAATGGAGAGAGGGCAGTAAGAAGTGGTAGCCCATGTAGGTTTAAAAAAAAAAAAAAAGGGGTAGAGGATTGTGTTCTTTCAGTGATAGTGCTAGTTGTATGTTGTGTTGCGTTTACACTGTAGTTTCATAGGCAGATTAAATTAACCATCTCAATCTTTTTTCTAGAGTCAAAGTGGGTACTTCCAGAGGGCAGTTTATACCTCTCTTTTAGATACCTTTCTTAGGAGAAGGCTTCTTTCCTTAGCAGTGCAGAAGTCCGAGTGAAGGTATTGCTTCACAGCAATTTAAGCTTACCTAAATCCAAGATGCTGCTGTGTCATTTCCTTCCCTTGGGTTCACCCTAGCATGTGCATAACTGTTTGGTAAGCAGGATTAGAGAGCTCATTTGGCTAAAAAGAGTCATTGTTTTTCTGAACTTTCTGAGCCAGATCAACTTTCTGATTCTGCTCACTGTACGGTACCATGTACTGTCAGTACAAGGGGTGGCTGGGACAAGGGGTGGACCCTGAGGCCAAGAATGGGCCAGTGGTATCCTAAGTGTAGATGACATTAAAATCCTATGGAGAGTTGCGCTAACTTCTAGGCAGCAGAGATAGGCAAGGTGATTCCCATTCTGACTTTCTATTCTGTTCTGTGGCTGTGTGTTGTAGTGAACAAATATTGTTGAAACAGTTAAGGAGTTCTGTTAAAGGTCATGGCAAGGATGTGATTAGTTGTATGCAACTGCATGTCTGAGGAGCTTGAACTTTTTTAAACCTATCTGTGGCTGTATAGGAACAAAAGAAGAGATCAAGGGGTAATGCACGCTGCACACGTATGTTTTGCATCCGGACTGGCTGTAGAGAGATCCTTGGATTTCTAGCTAGCTAGCTTCAGTCGTGCCTCCTGAAGAGTGAGCTTTGACAAGGGGGGGGCGGGGGGAAGTACAGCTACTAGAATGTCAATGAAAATCTTCCACATGTAATTCAAGGGAAGACAAGGAACAGGAAAAATAGATGCATTATAAATCTTATTGTTCTACAGCCTTTCTTTAACCAGACTGTGTTTTTTCTTTCCTTTTTAATATGCTAACTGTATACCAATTACAATTTAATGTACATTTGTGGTATAGATTCTTCTGATGGGATCTACTGTTCCACTCTGCTCAGCTCAGTGGGAGCGGATGTTTAATACCTCCCGTATCCCAGGAGAGGAATCAGGTAAGCAGGACCATTGAAGGAGAAGAAACATTGTAATGGAATTCACAGTTCTGGGGGTATTTTGTGCTAAAATCCTGTTTTCCCATATAAGGATCTGAAAGACACAAGGGCACCAATAGTGTTGTTTCTCAGGAAGTAATGAATTGCCATAAAGTGCATAGATGTTTTTCCTTTCAGAGTGACTTTGAAACTTCACTTCAGTGTTTTTTGTCTCTTCCTTTATTTAAAAGCTGACTTCAAGAAATTATCTGCCCCGTGTTTTTAACTTGTACGTAGCCTTTTACTTTTCTCCATTCTGTTCTTTCGGGTTCCTTTTGTTATCTGTGTTTTTGTTTGTGAAAGTTGTGTTCTCTTATCCAAGTCATTTTAAAATCTGCCATCTCTTGTATGACTTTCCTTTTTTCCTTTCAGCTTATTATTCACAACATCCTGATGTGTTCTTTTCAATATGAACATATGTTCAACAGTGTTGTTTACACAGTCTAGAGTCTTAGTCCTGTCAGGCTTTTTAGTGGCAGTGTTATCTTGACATTTTGTATGTACCATAAGATACCAGCTAAGTGAAATCACCTGTAAAAGGATAGTGTTCAAAACTTTCTCTGTAACACATTAAGAAAATGTATAGTCTTTGTTGTTAGTTTGTGCCCTGCCCTAACTCCTAGCAACGGTCTGCTTATCCTAAGTTAGAGTAACTAAATTTTCACATCTTAATGTTGAATAGAGGGAGGTACCCGTTGAATTACAGCAGGGTCATTTTCACCTCAGTCTGCTCCTGCAAATTCTGCTTACTGTGGTCCACTAAGAATATGTTTACGTGATCACAAGCAATCATGTTAGCTCAGCCCAAAAAATATTTGTATCTGCAAGTGGTAGTTCATACGTACATTCTCATTGTAGGTGTACACATGCTCTTGTTACAGACAACAGAAGTTGAATATGTCTTGAGGGAATGCAGATGCGTGCATTCATTAATACTGCCTGTAGATAGAAAAACAGGGTGTGTCACATTTCACTTTAGGTTCTTTCAGTTGCCTGTTGAAGTTAGTCATATAACTCTGGGGTAATTCCAGCTCCTTGTGTTTTTTTTTTTTTAAATGCCTTCCATCACATGATAAGGATCCTGTTGCATTTCCGTGTTAGATTTTGATTGCTCTTTCCAAGTGACAGTGGTGATCTTTAATAGTATCATTGAATCATAGAATGGTTTGGGTTCAAAGGGACCTTAAAGATCATCAAGTTCCAAACCCCCTGCCATGGGCAGGGACGCCTTCTGCTAGATCAGGATATTAGTAGATAGACATCTTTAAGATACCTTTTTTTCTTTTTCCCCTGCTTAGATATTCCAGATTTTCCATCTGCTTCTCCTGTAACTCATTTACACTGATTTGAGTCTTAGTACCTGTCGTATTGAAGAGTTGTGTATGAGGCTTAATAGGTGTGGTGTTTTTGGTCAAGGTAAGGGGCCTTATTTCCAAGCAGGGTTTCAGTTTGTTTCTTGAGAGTTGATGACAAACATTTGGTAACTTGTTTGTTGTTGTACATCAACGTGATGGTCAATCCATCATCTTTGAGGGGTGAGGAAAATCCAAACTCTTGAGGCTGATTCTTCTCTGTATGATATTATTTTTCTAAAGGCATTGCATCCCTAAAGGATTGGTATGGGTTTCTCCCGAGGATAGCCTCTGAAGATCCCTATCAGCCTATAGTACGTTTTCCAGACTCAGGCTTGTTTTTATGTCCTTAATAATAAAGTGTCTGTTCTGTGGATTGTTTTTTTTTCTATTTTTTTTTTTTTACATTGACAAAACTCAAAAGGAGGCAGACCATCTAGAAAGAGGTAGTCAACAGTCAATAGTAGAAATTGGTAGTCAACAGGTGAAAGAAAATGTTGCTATCTGTTTTATTATTCTTTGAGAAGCAAACTCTGTAACAGCAGATTTGAATGGAGCCTTCTGTTGCTGTTGGGATGCTTTCTACAAAAGCTTGAGCTATATCTAGGCTAGCCAAAGGCACCATAAGTATGAAACTGCTTCTGGTCAATGGATGGAGCATACCTGCCAAAACTTTATGGGTACCTCAGAGCACTCAAAGAATAGAACTCTTTCCTGGTACAATGTTTCTCAAATTTCTCAGAAACCTGACTTTTAGGCTTGGCCCTCAACATCATCCTTCTTCGCCATCTCATTAACTGGTTTTAGATTTATAAGAATGTAAACAGTTCTTTGGAGTAGTGAAAAAATTGAATGAACAGTTGTCATCAAATGAGGACTTTTCCTGGCTGCTTAGTAACCTTCACTTGGGGTTTGACCCAATGCCTTCATTACATAAGTTTAGGCTTATCCCAGTTGGCCTTGTATTTGTAAGTAATGTGAGGACAAACTTGTGGCCTGGGTTTCTGCTTCACCGATTACTATAGCACTACACTTTATGTCCATAGAGGGAGTATTCCCTCTGCATGTGCAATGTGTAACATTTACAACATGTGTAAATGTGAACAAAAGCTTATGGCACTAAATCTAGGCTCTCAAAATTCCCTGCATATTGTACCATGAGTTCTCTAGCTCTTGGACACAGAAGTACCTTCCCCTAGACTTACCCAGTATGTCCTCTTGCTGACTGCTTAATCAGGCTACACTACTAGTGCTTACTTTTCAGATACAGAAATACAGATTTAGTTGCTTTAGTTGCCTCCAGTATGGAAACTGTTGGTGTTATATGTAGAAATGATTATCAAATCTGGATATTGACTGTTTCACGCAGCAGTCTTCATGTGCTAAAATCCTGAATTAGTGTGGGAGTGATGCTGCTTATTCCACATTTTTTTATTACTTTGTTAAAATAAGCTGTGGCTAAGTAGTAGTACATGCAGTAGGCATTTCATATTACATAGTCTGTTATTAGTATTTTGAGACTTCAGCTTTCTTTTCACATAAGCGATTATAATTCTAGATACTCTCCAGCATGTGAAAGACAGCAAACACATTGTTGTGTATCATAAGGGGCGTTACTTCAAAGTGTGGCTGTACCATGATGGTAGACTGTTGAAACCTCGAGAAATTGAACAGCAGATGCAAAGAATTCTTGATGATGATTCAGAGCCTCAGGCTGGTGAAGAGAAACTAGCAGCTCTTACTGCAGGAGATAGGTATGGCTATTATCATTTTTTAAATTAATATATTCAGAAGTATATTGCTGACATATAACAGCTGTACAGTCCTATGTAATGACATGAAGTTAAAAGTAATTTTGCAGTGGCATAGCTGTATACAGGCTCCCCATACTTAGCTGGAGAGCAGGGGAAGTTTGTTTTAATTGTGGTTACTGTATGAGTAGTAATTTGAAGCTTTACACTACTGAGCATGTTGAACTACTTAAGCTTTAAATCTGCTCTGAGGTTCACTGGCATTTTAAAGAATATTCTAAAATTTAAGATAGAGAATGTAAATTCAGTAACTGCTACTCCATATTCATGACTTGCACCTACAAAATAAAGCAGTATATGCTCACTTGGTTCTAGGTGCAAGATCATTGAAACAAATTCAATTTTGACAAATTTAGTTCAATCTTGCCTGGTTGTTTCCGGACACTGGGGAGAAAGAGCTGTGGATTTTAATGTACTTTCTAACTAGGAGACATTCCTTTCTCAAACTTCTTTAAAATATTTTTTTTATTGGAAAAACATAAGTTTGTAAACAAATGTGGCACAACTATACAGAAATTCCTTTGTTCAGGACTTCTTTAACTTCAAGTTTGTTTCAGGCATTTACCATGTAAGTTTTCGTGGACATTTGTCTGGACTTAAATTTAGGTGTTACAACAATGGATATAAATACCTGTAGATTGTTTTCATTTTTATTACTGTTTTCTTCCACATAATAGATATTTTCTTTTGTTCAGTTATTAAATGTAGATGATACATATTGTGTGCAGCAGAAATGTTGAACTTTTAAAGAGTAAGCTTTGCATATATGTGATGATACCATAGAATCATAGAAGGGTTTGGGTTGGAAGGAGCTTCTAAAGTTTATCAAGTTCCAACCCCTCTGCCATGGTCAGGGACACCTTCCACTAGACGAGGTTGCTCAAAGCCCCATCCAGCCTGGCCTTGAACACTTCCAGGGATGGGGCATCCACAACTTCTCTGGGCAACCTGTTCCAGTGCCTCACCACCCTCATAGTAAAGAATTCCTTGCTGATGTCTAATCTGAATCTACCCTCTTTTAGTTTAAAGCTGTTACCTTGTGTCCTATTGCTATACTCCCTGAAAAAGAGTCTCTCTCCAGCTTTCTTGTAGGCCCGCTTTAGGTACTAGAAGGCTGCTATAAGGTCTCCCTGGAACTGATATTGAATTGATTCTTTGGACTGTATTATACCTGTATTTTTAGAACTTCCCCTGCTGGTGTAGTTTAAATGCAGTGAAAGTAGTAGCTTCAAATTTGATAAAAGTAGGAGGAATGTCTCATAGTGATATTAAGGGTGATAAAACATTGACTAATTTATGTAACCTGGCTGTAAAACAAATTCTTCCTGCAGAATACCATGGGCTAAGGCTCGACAGGCTTATTTTAGCCGTGGAAAGAACAAACAATCTTTAGATGCTGTTGAAAAAGCAGCATTTTTTGTGACGTTGGATGACAGCGAGCAAGGATACAGGAAAGAAGATCCAGTGAGGTCACTGGATGCATATGCAAAGTCCTTAATACATGGCAGATGTTATGACAGGTACAGTATTGACTCTGTGGAAAACCCCTTCTTTTTAGAATTTTGCTAATTTATGCAGCTAATATATATGAGTTAGTGACTTATAAGCCAATAAATTTCTGTTTTGTTTAAAACAAAAAACCCTTGTGCATTTGAATCTGTTTGACATAGATGAAGATACAGTCTAAAAATGTTTTTGAAATACAGAAATCCATAGGGAAATCTCAATTTCTTTTGTAGGTGGTTTGATAAAACATTTACTCTTGTAATATTCAAAAACGGCAGAATGGGACTGAATGCAGAGCATTCTTGGGCAGATGCTCCTATTGTCGGACACCTGTGGGAGGTAAGAGTTTCATTTAAAAAGAAAAAAAAGTTAATATAGAAGATATCATTACATGGTCCATGCAATAACTCTGAAGATCAGCAGGTTTGTTTTCAGTTCCTTGCATTTCTGTTGCTGATGAGTGCTTATGGACCCGTTTGTTTTGTTTTATACAGCGACTGCAGAATTAAAAAAAAAAAAAAAAGCTAAAAAAAGTAGCTTTGCCTTAAGGTAAAGGTCTTAGTTGCAATTTAATGACAACAGATACGTTCATAGAAAAGTGATACAGCATCCCATCTAACTTGTTTATAATACTCTAAATCAATAAAATGTTGCCTGTTTGAAACAGCATTTTATTGTGCATATATGCATGCTGAAGCGCTTAAGCTTCCTTGTGCTATCCAAATCCCATGCTTATTTTAAAAACTTAAATGCTGGAGTGTAACTTTTCCTCTAAGCCATTCTTTCACCAGGTGTAGATTGATACATTGTTTAAATTAGCCCGTGTTACTGCAATGAATGGGATAAATGCACTTTTTGTCAGATTTGTTCATCGTGAGTATAGTTTATTGCTTGAAAACCTATTTGAATGTTTTTTCTTTTGAAGCTTAAACATATAAACAGTTATGACTCCATTACTCAAAACTATTTCATAAACATTAGCTAATTCTGATTTCATTATGTATTTGTGCAAATGGGACTTAGGTCTGCGTGATGCCCCAAGTCATGTCCCGATTTTATTATCTGAGAGTATCCATTTGTATAAGGACAAAAAGTCCTAATTGCATTCTCTAACCAGGGAAGACAGTCATAACTCATTTGAGGTTGACTGGACTGTCTAGTTTAGACTAGCTGTTCTGGGCAATGGAAAATTAGCTTGTTTTCTTTCAAAGAATCATTTGATATACTTAGATCATATGTTTGTACTTACTGTTAGTTGGTCCCCTTTCTGCTAAAAAGTAATAGGGAAGCAGCTATTCTCAGTATACAATCCATTTCAAATACTATATTTCACTACATATTGAAAATGTTTTAATGATTTCAAAATTAAATCCTAATTCCACAGCAATATGTAATGTGTTTGCAATTCTGAAAATATATCCTTCTTTGCAGAATGTAATGGCAACTGAGTATCTTGAACTGGGCTATTCAGAGGATGGACACTGCAAAGGAGATATCAATCAAAATATTCCTATTCCTACCAAACTACAGTGGGAACTTCCAGGAGAAGTAAGTACAGAACAGATAGTGCTTTGGGGAAGGAGCTTGTCTTCTCCTGTGCAGTCAAATCACTTTAGTTATTACTGATAACGTTATAAATAGCTTTAATTTCCTTGAACCCTGTCAGATATGTATTTCACATGACCCAGACATACCCCAGATGTTAGCCAGTTTACTTGAAAGAATGTCAGGGTTTTTAACACCACTTTTTAAAAATTCTGGCCAGGAAATACCAACTTTTTACTAGAAATTTTCTTGCTTGGCAACATGTCAAAAATAAGTGGCCATCCATTGTAACTGTACTACAATGAAGTTTGTTGCTGAGGTTTCATTACTGTGCTTGTGTAACATTTCCTTGATTAGATGCCTTACGTATTCAATAAATCTGACTAAAAGCTTTTTTTTCTTTATTTTTTTCATGAATTCAAGACAAACTGCCATAAGCCTATTTCATTTTAAATTAAAAGGTCATGGCTGGTGATACATTTAGTTAAGCACATACAGAAGGTTGGAGGCCACAAAACCTTTGCCATTCTATCTCTATTGGTCATTTTTTTTATATTTTAGTGATCTGAACAGTCTTAATACATGTTTTTGTTCTGTATTTTAAGTGCAATTTTGGACTTCAAATGTGTATTGGCTTAAAACTTTTTTTAAAGATGTTTGAATCTTAACTTTCAGGCAAAGATAGCTTCTTTTTCTCCAAAGGAAGAGTATTTAGACAATGATGTTCATGGCAAGTAGAAAGGCAACATTTCTTATTTATCAGTTAAAAATGTGTGCTCTTTTTCAACATCACTCTTAGATGCCATCTAATGCATGCACATGTACTTATTCGCATAGAGTTAAGCAATTTATTTATTTATTGTAGTGCCAAGATGTGATTGAGAGGTCTCTGAGCACTGCCACAGCTCTGGCAGATGATGTGGACTTCCATTCATTTTACTTTGATGTTTTTGGGAAGGGACTAATAAAGAAGGCAAAAACCAGCCCTGATGCCTTCGTTCAACTTGCCCTGCAGCTTGCTCACTATCGGGTAAGAACAGACTGCTTCTGGCTTATAGAATATCATTAAATTGGGAATAGTATGTTTGTGTACTATTTGTACACAATTGTTGTGGTTAAAACTGTGTGAAGTACGCTGTACTTTAAAGTAACTTTGTACTGCTTGTGCAAGGTTATTAAAGACGTTCAATGGAAGTCAGTACAAATGCTAAATAGATTACTACCTGGACATTTAATTGTCCAAAGGTTAGCTTATTGATGCTAATGCAGCTTTTTCTTTTCTGTTTAGTTGTTCTATCCCTAGATATTTTGTAGGTATGAAAGTTCTAGCAGGTGTGTTTGTTAGTAGTGTTAGAATCTAAATGGTATTAAACTTATCATTTAGTTTGCAGTCCCCCATAATTTGGTAGTCATGGACACTCCCTAACAGGATTAATAGAAGTACCTGCCTGTTTTTTATCCTGTTAGCTCACCTTTTCTACAATGTGTTTTCAGAAAACACCAAAGTAGCAAAATGTGGTTGTTTTTTTTGCCTTCTAGCTGTCAATGTTTATTATGTGTTGTCATTAGCCCTCCTAATTATTTTAATGTAATTCCAACTGGAATGTCAAAGTTCCTTGGCTGCTATCACCACTTATGGTCTTTGCTACCTTTGCTTAGGGTGGATACGTGGCAAATAGTTTGATTTCCTTCCCTCTGCCTTGCTTTTTTTTTTCTTTTTTTTTAAAAAAACATCCTCTTAATTTGAAGCTGAACAGACTTTTGTGATCTGTTCTGGTGTCTAGTTTGATCAGGAAGAGTTGCTAACATGTTAGATAAGCTTTTACAATTTAACTTCTAATCTGTAGGTTGTGCAGATTTGTAGGAAATATGGAAGCCACTCTTTGGATTTTGAAGATCACTTTCAGTTTTTACATTCTTGAATCACATTCTTTCACATGCTTTTCATCCCCATGCTGGCATCCATCTCCATGTTATTAAACTTTGAATTGGAAATACTCTCGAGGATGTCACAGTTTTCTAGATTACTTATCATAGTTGTGTTAATTAGGAAGACACTGAACTTTCTAATAGGTTTTTGATAGTTTTTGAATTGGTTCTGTTTATTGCAGACTGAAGAAGACTGGATATAAAATGCATACTGTAGTCATTGTTAGTCTATGCTAGTTTGATTGTTCTACTAGTGTTTACCAAATCCCAGTATTAAATCTTATTTTGTTTTTATTATCTGTAGGTAAGACTGCTAATGGTGGGCTACTAAAAACTTAATGTTGTTTAATTTGTGATTCATATTCTGTATGCTTACCTTGAATCTTACTGTTGATTAAGAAAGAGGGGCTAAGTCTGACTAAACCTTTAAGTACTTATTTTTTTCAATTTCCAAGGACATGGGAAAATTTTCTTTAACATATGAAGCCTCTATGACACGCTTGTTCAGAGAAGGCAGGACTGAAACTGTCCGTTCATGTACCGTTGAATCATGTCGTTTTGTTCAAACCATGGAAGACCCAACTGAAAGTGTAAGTTTACTGTGGTGTTTCCTAATACGATTCATAAATCACATGGCTGTCGCTACTTAATCATTATAAGTTCCTGAATAGTTTTTAAACGTTTAAAGAAAGAATGATGCCTTTGTTTTGAGGAATGAAGTGTAGCATCAGATAATTGTCCACATCCTCCATCAGTATGGCAGGAATTTAAGGCTATACCAAAAGAGAATGGCAGTTACCACCAAATATACCAATTTTTACAGATCCCAAACTCCAGAAAATTGAGATTATTTGTGACTTTTTTTTTATTTGTACAACAAGTGATGTCATGCCAGTTGGGCTTTCCTCTTTGAACATTATTCATAGGAAATAAGTAGTTGCTGTTATATGTTGATTTCAGTGGGCTTTTTAGTCTTTTTTTTTTTTTTTTTTTGTGATGTTCTGATGAGCAAACAAAGGAAGCATGGCCTATGGGAAAGATTCTTGGTTTTGAAAACTTGGACAATATTGGTTAAAATGTTTGCTGTCAAAATGGAAGGATACAGGACAGTCTGTTTAGTGGAAGATTGTCAGCTTGATGGCAGTCTGTTCTTTAGACTACTGTTAGTCACGGTTTTCACTGATAGAGTTCACTAAATGATTACATTTGCAGATTTTGCTAAGAGAAAGGGGATTTCCATCTGCATGGGTAGATGTTCTAATGAAAAAGATCTAGGACTAATAATCAGTAACTCAACACTGTTGTAGCATGTTCAGTGCTATGCCGTTGTGAAGAAGTCAGCCCGCAGTTTAGTTTGTCTTGCGCTCTTATTCTTAGTAGTCTTTTGTCTCTGCATGTTTTTTTTCTCCCCCAGTATGGCCTTAGCTGGCATGGTGTGCCCAGTTTTGGACACTACGCTGAGGTATGGATGGATTGGAGAGAGTCCAAAGGAAAGTAACAGGAATGGTTAGAAATCTCCAAACAGGATCTGTGAGGAGAATTTGAACTTAATTGTTCTTGTCTAGTCTAAAAAGTGAATATAGTAGAAGAGGTAGGGAGCCAGGTTGTTCTCAAGTGGATAAAAAAGCTGATGCAAAGATGATGGGAACAATCTGCTCTTTCTCAAGAGGTAATGGACTTACATTTCATCAAAAAACACATTAGGGAAACATTTTCTGATACTAAGGATAATGAGTAGGGAAGTAAATAGTGAGAAGCCTGAAATGAATTACTTGAAGTTTATTTTTTTTTTACTTTTAAAGCTTTCAAAATAAGTTACATAATGGTCCTTCAGGAAGGAGCTTTAGTTGATCTGATCTTAGGGCAGAGAAGTCTAAGTAGATGAACAGTTGAGGTTCTTTCCAACTCAGTGATTCTATGAATAAACATCCATGCATGAAAATGCCATGTTGCTGTTTTAGCTTATTTTTTTCTTATTAGCTGATGTGTATATTATTTTAGAAGTGAGTATTTGGAAGTGACTGTTATACTCTGTTGTAAGCATTGGTAATAGCCAAAAAGTATTGAATAACCATTTACCATTTCATTAGGAAATTAATACAAAATTGCCAATTATTGCTACTGTATACCTGGATTAAAAATAATGATCCTGACTGATCTTCGTTGTGTAACTATTCCTTTAAAATAGAAAGAAAACACTTTTTTTTTTTTAATTTGAAGTTATTAATTCTTATGTATAATTTCTATGTTAGCTAGCAACTTGCTAATCTTTATTTTGCTACAGAAAATTAAGATTAGGGACCTGCTCTTCATTTACCTGAATATGGCCAGTTACATAGAAATTACTTACTGTCTGTAGCAGGGAAATTAAACAGTCTGGGCTCTTTGTAGTTTAGTGAGCCATGGAAGTAAGTATTGTGTGAACACTTATTCTAAAACCTTCTGTATGTCTTACAAGTTTATGCTAATTGTTTTTAGATAATTATGTCATCATTGTGAACCTGAAATCTTGATTCCCATTAAGGAACTTTGTTGGGAGGTGAGGGTTGGCTGTCTTGTCTTGCCACTATAGAGTTGATAAGTTTGATTTAACAAAATGTGCTTTATTTTAAGATTCAGTGAGGCCATAGAGATATCTTAAAATAAAATTTTAAACCCTGACACATTTAGTTTTAATATGATATTTAACTAGGATTTTGACCTTCTATTATGAAACTGCTGAATTCATGAGAACATGGGCACAGTTTGTAACACACGCACAACCATCCCCCTGAAAATACCATTTTTGCATTATGAAACATGGCATATTCACATAGTCTGGAAAGCTACATAGGTAGGCACCTTTGCTAACATATTCAGATTTTAATTCAGTCTGTTCTGCGTTGACAATTGAGAGTAGCTATTTTGGTGAAGAGACTACATGTTTTGATATCAGGACTATAAATCTTTCTGATTTTCATCCTTTGAAATACTTGCTTTTTATTCTAATGCATCTTAATTTTTAAGCTTTTAATTTTTTATTAAATTTTTAAGATTACTATGGAGTGGTAATCTTTCTTTAGTAATTGGAGAAAAACAAAGCTTGTCCTAGGGTTACTGAAAAATTTCAGACCGATAGTATCCTATGTTACTAGGTCAAACCTAGCTGTTAAATTCCCCTTGATGCACAGAGAAGGCGACACACTTTTTCCTTCTCCTTTTGGAGATCATATCTAGGCAGAATGCCTCAGAATTTCAGTGTGCTGTTCCAGGAGCTGTCATCAGTCCAATGACATCCAGGCATGTCAACATATTATACATAACTATATGGCACAGCCACTGTAAAATTACTCTGTGTAGACAAAGTAATTTTGGCATAGTCCAAATGTCACAATTAATGGTTGTTACATCTGTTCAGTTAATATCTGCATTTTTGTTAAAGGAAACATGCGTTGCGAAGTCATATGTATAGCAGGCCATCATTCTGCTCACCTTATTTAGAAAAAGAATACTACAAACATGATTCTGTTTCAGATATGTTGACTCATTACTTTCATTCAGCTGGAATGATCAACTACAGAGCAGAGGAACCCTGCATTCATAATTCAATGTTTATTTTTTAAGTATTATGAAGATTACATTATATGCATTTATATATGCTTTTTTCTTTTTTAAGACTTGTTTGCATGTACTGCTTGCTTCTAGTTTATCTGTGGGTTTTTCCTTAGTGCATGGAGGACGCAAGTTCTATCCACAAAGCTCTACTCCTGAATGCCATGGTAGGCATGGTTAGCATGACTACAAGTGATAAGTTTCTTGTCCTAGAGGCAAATAGGCTGTTCATAGTGTCCCAAATAAGTGGCATAAAATACAGTGATGCTGGACATAAGAAGTGAGAGGTTGCCATATTTTCAGTATTGCATTCCATATTATAAAAATCTTAACAAAAATAGCTACCTAAAAGTGAGTTTGGGACTGGTATTTTCTTTCAGCCCTAGCATTACATTCTTGCATCGCTGTCGGTTTACCTTCTAAATAGCTGTTGAAGTTCCTGCTTTTTTTAAGTCATGTTGAGACTAGCTTTTCTGTAGCTTTCTAAGAAACTAAATACACAATAAAGTAATAAACTTCAGTTGTAATCATGTTTGATTCTGCGGTTAGATCACACTTAAAATATTGATTTGTTTTCTTTTTGCACTGTTGACAACAAGTACCAGCTAACACTGAAATTAAATACGTGAGGCTGAAAAGTCGGAGGATCCTAGTATTTGGTGTTAGTTGCCTGCATTGTCTTGTACTTTGTCCTTAAGTGCTGTAGGCTTGAGAGCCATTGCTGTAACTTAGTTTCTGCTCCTCCACCCTCAACCCAGTTCACTTAACTGATTTTCTTCATCTTTCTTTCATTGTTAGAATGAAAATAAGCTTAAGTTCTTCCGGCTTGCAGCTGCCAAACATCAGCACTTATATCGTCTTGCCATGACTGGTGCTGGCATTGACCGCCATCTGTTCTGCCTTTATGTCGTTTCCAAGTACCTTTCTGTAGATTCTCCTTTCCTTAAGGAAGTAAGTGATCTTTACTGATAATTATTAATTACAGCAAATAATCCTTTGTTTACTTAGTATTCTCTGATATCTGCTTATAGAACTCCAGTTTTCCTCAGAAAAGAAGGTAAGAGTTTAGATAGCATTGCTTAACATCTGCTGGTAGATTACAACTTGTTTTCATTTTGCTTTATATACACACTTTATTAATAGGCATTTAGTAATGCTATATACATGTTATAGAGGTCTGCAAGAAAGATGTAATCAGTATTACAAAGAATATTGGTTACTAGGGGCTCTTAGCATAATTTCAAGGTAGCACAACAGAGGACGTGTTTTCTGTCAAGAATTTTCTTTCGGAGCTGTGATAAAATCACTTTGTTATAAGTTAATATGAGCTAAGGGAGCGTTATATTGTGTATTTTTGCACTTTTTATTACAGTGGCAAATGCTTTATTAAACCAGATATTAAGACTGGGATTTATTTAAAAAAAAAAAAAAGAAAAGAAAAAAAGTAATTGCACTTTTTAAAAAATAAAAAGTGTGTTCCTGCTTTAAGTTAAGATTAAAACAATTCTGTACAGCTTCTGCAGCCTTTCAAGAAACTTCTGTATATTGTTAGTGATTTTACAAACTTCTTACTATAGTATTTTAGTGGGATTTGAATACCGCCATTATTGATCGTGTTAACAAGACCTGTTATACAGAGTTTAACAGGCTACAGACCAGATTTATCTGTTTTGAATTAGCATTTCTACTGTAAAAAAATTATCTTTGAGAAATTGACATCAAGACCTCATGTATTGATGGTCTGCATATTGTAACAGGTTCAGTTGTTTCTTTTAACCCTCCCAGATGTTCTTGTTGCATGTTCTTAAATGGTATGTTGTACTTGATTGCATCTCTTTCATGTCTAACAAAGGTTTTGTCAGAACCTTGGAGGCTGTCAACAAGTCAGACACCACAGCAACACATTGATCTGAAGAAGAATCCTGAGATGTTATCCTGTGGTGGAGGATTTGGACCGGTATGTTTGCTAAATACAAGTATCTCTTTTAAAAACACTTTTGTTTCAGTCTAAAAATTTTAGACCTGTAATACCTTAATGTTGCACAATAAAGGTGCAGCACATGCTTTTAAATGTAAGCGTTTAATGTTTTCCAAGATGTGGATGTGCTCAGAAAAAACATCACGTTTTTCCCTTGTCCCACTACAAGAATGGATTGTTCTTGAGGAAATACATAGTTATCAAATGTGGTACAGGGCTCTCCAGCAGAGAGCTCTGAAACTGAGGGCTTTTATCACGTTACCTGTGCCCAGAGATTCTACATCAGGCTATTATTACAGTGACAAATGCTTTATTACTTAAACTAGATTTGAAAGTTGGGATTTGTAAGAAGTAATTATATTTCACTGTTTTTTTATGTTTCCTGATTAATTAAAAAATGTGTTCATGCTTTTCTATGAATTAAGCTATTCAAATTGGTCTGCTTGCCCTCCTAAATGTGAGTAGTGGCTTGGTTAAGAATAAAACGGCTTTCTACATACAGCTTTCATAGACTTTCAAGCAACTAGTGTGTTTTTAGAGATTTAATGAGCTTCTAACTTGCTATAGTACTTTTACCAGGATTTGAATATGGCAATTGATAGTATTCTTGTTGTTAACACTGTCTGTTAAGCAGACTTTACCAGGCAATAGGCTAGATCTGTTTCCAAAAGCATTTCTATTAAAAGAACAGTGAGAGGGATCATAGGACTGCTCTTTGACACTCAGAAATTAGGATAATTAGTGTATTTCAGTTGGTTTGTCAAGGTGGAAGCTGGTTTTGTGGGCTTTTTTTGGTTAGTTGGTTGGTTTTCTTGTGGTTTTTTTTTTTAATTTTATATTTGTTTCTGTTACAACTTTTAGTAGTTCTTAAGAAGTTAGAATTAATTTAAATTAATTGTAATGCTGCTCATTCATGACAATCCTGCTTGCTCCAGTGGATTATAAAATCATTATTAGGATCTCCAAAAATGAGAGGTGGTCTGACAATAAAACAGTTTTTGACTGCAGGAGTTTCTAACAGGTTTTTTCCTTTTTGCTAATGCCAGATTAACTTCTTGCTACTTCTTTGTACCTTTTTTTCCTCCTTCAGTTATCTGCCTTTCCAAATAGCACTGTTTATATTTCCCTTCATTTCTTGCATCCTTCCAAAAACTCTGCTTTGCTTTGCTGGAGTAACACAGTGGTTAAGTACATAAGGCTTTCCACAATGGTTGTTGTTTTTTTTTTTTTTTTTTGGTTTGGTTTCTTGTTTTCACCATTCTTTTGTTTTGTTTTATTTGTTTGTTTTTTTCATTTGTCTTTTTAAAGTGTTCAGTAGAACAAGGCCTTGTACCACTAATAGAGAAGAAGGCTATCGGACTGCTCAACAGCAGCAAAGAGCTTGAAGGATGAGGTGAAAGATCCTTTGATTTAGGAAACAGAGGGAGGAGGGTGGCAGCAGGATAGTCCATGTTTACTAGGCATATAACATCAGGCTGAAACTTGCGACAGATAATGCTGCTGATGTTGAAATCTGACTAGAGCTCTGCTCATGATACAGGTGTTCAGAATCCAACGTTTGCTGTCATGTTGAGTGACTGCCTTTGGGCAAGTTTTCATAATACAAAGGTTATATACTCCATATTTATATACTATGTTTGTTTACATCTTCAGAGTGATTCCATGAAACAGGATGTCTAGGTATAAATTTCTTTCTACTTAAGGACTGAGGCTGTATAGCTGTTTAGGACCAGACCTTGATAGGAGAAGTTCTTTGAACAAATACTGTATTTCAAAACACTAAAGCCTGGAAATGTGACAGTTCTGTTAATTCCATGTTGCTCAAACTCTTCAGATGAGACTGGAACTGTTTCCTTAAGTGGAAGCAATCTTCAAAAATGCTGGATTAAATGTGAAAGCTTAATTTTTGCTTGAGGAAAAATTGCAACTGATGTTAAAAACTGCACAGCGAGAGTTGTGTAATTATGTATAAAATTATGTAGAAAATGAAGGAAAAAGTTTAGAACTTGTTTTTTGTCTTCTTTCTTCCCCTAGGTGGCTGATGACGGTTATGGTGTTTCTTACATTATCTTGGATGAAAATTCCATCCATTTTCATGTCTCCAGCAAAATCTCTTGTTCTGAGACAGTAAGGAACAATCCTTTCCTGTGGTTTAATAAATCTGTTCTGATATCTACTTGTAAAACTGTTCTACTCATTGTCTAAAAAATTTAGTAGAACTTGCAGCATTGTTACACTGTGGCTTTTCTTTGTCAGCGTATGCTGTATATTCATTTTTTTCCTCAACTTCTATGAACTTAATAGCTTTATGAACCAAGGAAACCATATCCTATTCCGCTTATGCTTTCAGGCATAAGGAAGGCCATCTTTATGCAGCTGTAGTTTCCTGGAACTCATGTAAAATGACTCAAACCTGTCCCATAAACAGTAAGATAGGTGTCTCCTGCTTTTTGTTATTACAGTTTTGGCTTGATTTGCCTCTGGATGCAGTTGTAAAGATGATAAAATGTATGCTCTTTATTCTTTATATTTCCTTGGTCTAAATAGTTCTGCAAGAAGTAGACCTATAAATTGTAATCTGTGCTTGAGAAGCATAATTATCATAATTTATCAGAATAACGACCATCTATTAGAATGTCGTAGATGTCATTTATTTACTATGCTGCTGATGCAGAGGCCCGGGCTGAATGAACTTCAATTCATCCTTCCCCTTTGTTATCCTTCCCCTTTGTTTTATGACTAACAAACATTCTCAGTTTTGGCAGGATTACATAGCTAGTCTTCCTCTTTTGACCTTAATTTGTCTGAGAGATCTTGATGCCTTTGGTTAATCATTAAAGATTAGAAAATACCACTGTGTTCTTGCATAGTTCAAATTGTTCTTCAGATGCCTTTTAGTTTATACTGTACTTTTACTAATCAGTTGAGGCAAAAGTCCATACAGAGAAGGCAGCACTTCATGTGCCTGGCCTTCATATTGTTAAGGTATCTCTGTAGTATGTTTTATAGTGTAGCTAATGATTTGTATTTGTAATCTTAATTTCTTCCTTGTACTGTTCATCTGACAGCTGGACTAGTTTGTTTACACTTAAGTAATTGTGACTTTCATTTTCAATACTTTATGTAATTCTTCAATGGTAATAGATTCAGGATTCTGATAGAAGCTCAAATGCAAAACGTTTTTCTCCTTTTTTCAGTACTTCTAGATCATGTCGTACACTTTCTGAACATTCTTTTGTCTTCTAAAGATTGGCTTTTACAAAATCTTCATATATAAAATAGATGTTTTGTTTTTTTATTTTTTGAAGTAATAATACATAGCTATAGACATACCTGATTTCAGAAGGAGAATTTCAGTCTGTGTGTAGAAACATAAAAGTATAATGAAGAACTCATCAGTCAGTAATAGCATAAACCTGGATTAATTTATATAATATTAGAATTCTTGTGGTTTAAATTCCCAGTTCTGGGGTAATATATATGACCTAAATCTATAAGTTCTAAAATGACAAAATGTTAAAATTCCTTCTTTTGCTTAAAAGATAACTGTTACCTGACAGTACAACTTAGTTTTTTTGTTTGTTTGTTTGTTTTTAAGGATTCTCATCGCTTTGGAAAGAACATCCGAAAAGCAATGGTTGACATCATGGGTTTATTTAACCTTAGTAAAAACTGTACCAAGTGATTTGCCTTGTTGGTGCAAAGCAACCTGCTGTTGTTGGGATGGGAACTCTTCTGAACAATGAATGAAAGCAAGGTTTGTCAAACCATAGCTGGTGAAGAAACTGAGTCACAGTCCTCTTGATCATCTATGAAAACCTTAGCAGTGGCTTGAATGTTTCATGATCTTTTTTTTCCAGTAGTTTGTAAGAGTTTATTTCCACAAAGGGTGTCTTTTGAAATCTTGTATGTTTCTAGGGATGAAGTAATAGCGTTATTGCATGAAGGTATGTATATTTTAACTCCTGCAGTTTTCTCTTAATTTGTGTACCCTTGCTCTTTTTTTTCTTTCTTAAAATTATTTGAGTCTACTTGTATCCCTTGGAAGGGATAAAACATAAGTCTTAAAATCAAATCCTAAAAAAGGTTTGATTAGGTATGTATTGATAGTACAAAGTATCTACTGCTTTATGTCAATGAATGACAAAACTTGTGGCTGTTTACCTTCATTAACTTCTTTAAAGGTAGTTTCTTCAAAACGTAAAAAATTATTTAAAATTATTTAAAACCCAGTGCAACACACCCAGCTAGTGTAGTGGAAACTTTTTTCTTGTTTTGGAAAATATGTGCTACAGTGAGTAGTAAAATATTATGTAAATTAGAAAGTATCACATTTTTTCTTACTTCTTATAAGAATGTTTGCCACATCATTGATTTTATTTCCTTAAAATGGACCTGTGTACTTTTTCATGCCAGTGCCTTAAAAAAAGAAATATTCTAAACCCAGGAAAAAATCTTATTCTGGGAGTCAGTTTTACATTATTTTATTGGTGGGTGAGGGGAAGTAGTAATGCAGATCTAGTTTTGAAATTATAAGTTAGGTGGGTGTGACTTAAGTAGACTTGAATATGTGTATGGTGCAGCTAGGTTCAAAGCTCTAATGAAATGATCTCATATTAAATGGCTAAGACTGTTCTCTGAAATGGAGGAATAACTGTTTCAGAGTTACAGATACTCATCAGCTTATTTTGCTGAATGGTGTCAGTGCTCAGCTGAGATAAGAGTTTGAGTCCCAGGGAACTGTAAATTTATTTAAATGCAAGCCTGTTGGATAGTCTATGAATCAAGGCTGCCTGTAGAGGCTGAGCTATTGCAGTTTGCCTACTTTCAGCATGGAAGGACCAATACTATGTGGCCAGCTATTGACATGAGAAAGGCTGTGAAGGCAGTTGAAAACAGCTTCAGACTGGAGAAATCCTGGCCTTCCCAAAGCCTTCCTGGGAGAGGCACTTGGTCAAGCAGTTTCTGAAGGATACAACAAGAAATGGGGGTAGGGAGTAGGGTGGACAATTTCACTGAAAAGGGTGCATAATATTTCCAAGTGCAGAAGTAAAATGGCTACTACAAAACTGAAGTAACTTGGTGTGTGATGCTACTCTTCCTCAGGCTTCATTGGTGTTGTTACTTTTTAGATCACGCAATGCAGCATACCTGTTAGAGGAACAAATGTATCTTTCTGGGAATATAAGGTACACAATGTTTAGTGATACAGTAAATGATGCTCCAGAGCTATGCTAATTTTGAAAGCTCTCTGGGGATGATACCAAACTTCTCATTAGATTTTTGGGTGTTTTATGGCCAGTATTTCTAACTTAATATGCCTCTTCGTGTTCTTTTTTTTTCTCTGATCTAGATATTAAGACATCTCTACGTGTATGTTTGAGGTAGGAAACCTCAACAAAGATCCCAGGCACATACTTAAGCAAATACATGCTTACATAAAAATAGGATCCCCTATAGGAGTTGGCCAAAGACTCTCATTATTTGATTGGGTACAGTCTGTGGGAAAGGAGACTTTGAAATAAGTCTTACTGCAGCTGACAGGCTTGGCATTTATCAAATTAGAGCAACAGCGTTTAGTGATATATTCTTTTGGAGCTGCAGAAATAATGCACTGTTTTTGTATTGACCACTGACCAATCCGTGCTTAAATTAACACAGAATATTAGCTTGTAGGATTTTCAAAAACAAACAAAAATTTAGATTTGACTCTCAGGTTTTAAATGTTTCAAGTCTAACTAGTTAGTGCAGTTGACAATGCAACTTTACATTCTTAGAGAGTAAGTATAATTGGCATGGAAAGCTGTTTTTTTATTGTAAATGTTTAAAATAGTGGTGTTAAATGTATCATTTCTTTTTAAATTGGGATAGATCATAATTCGTAAATGGATAGGATTTTATTTCATTAAAATGTCAACAGTGTGTAAATAAAATATGCTTTTTGGATGTAAATCTTAGAAATCCACGGTGAATGTAGGTTGTTAATAAATAAATAATTTAAATCTTGATGTTCGATATGTGTACATACAGTAAAACAACTTGCTTTTTTGCTCAAAAGCCATAGGAATGTAATTGAAATTACTTTGAATTAACTTTCTAGTACAGTTGTACTTTATTGTTAGAGTAAAATATTTTAGAACAATGATTCATCCATAACTAAACCTTGAATCACTTCTCAATTAGTGATAAGAGCTCAAAGTTGGGATTGACTAGGTAGTAAAATTCAGTTTGGATGATAATAAATTAACCTGTTTATTAAATAGAAGTGTGGAATTGATTGAATACCTCGAATATGCATTTTCAGAATTTCCTGATTCGGCTATTTAATGCAACAGAATAGGAGAGCTTTGGTGCATTTAGAGGCTACCATTGTCCAGGATTAACACCATTCCAAACTGAATATTCTTTTAAGGGTTGGGCATCTGAGGGACTAAGGAGGTATGTGCCTGACCTTGAAAATCATGGTTCTAATTCAGCCTTTGTACCAATTACTTTCTTGTATAAAATGTATTAATTTAAGCAGTTTTTTATCTTGTTCACTTACTCTACTTCCATGGTTGGTTATTTACAACCAACACTTTGTCTCAATCTTCTACCCTCTTCTGTGACTTCTTCAAAAAATAAAGTTTCACAATTACCACTACTTAGTAGAGTGTTTAATGTCTTTTGTATCTTCTTTCCAGCTTCCTTGCTGCTGTTCATGGGCTTATGAAATCATTGCTGTTAAATCCAGTTAGGAATGGTAGTAGGAGACTATTCAGCTTATTCTTAGTAGTTACATAGATATTTTAGTACATAGATACATTTTTGTTACATAGATGTTTTAGTAGTTACATAGAAACTTTGCTAGTTAATGAACAATTTCTCAGGTTCAGTAGAAAGAAACTACTTGGTCTTTAGGCCAGCTTTTTTGATGAGGTACATATAGCTGCTGGAAAGTTTCTGTGAAACTGTCTACAAGCTAGTAAACAGCCCTGTTTTTAACTTCACAGTGAATAATCCATTACAGTAGTGATTTGTAGAAAGGGCTCTAGGAGCTATTTCATGGAATCACACAATCACAGAATGGTTGAGGTGGGAAGGGACCTCTGGAGGTCATCCGATCCAACTCCCTGCTCAAGCAGGGACACTAGAGCTACTTGCCCAGGACCACGTCCAGGACTGGCATTTGAAGATCTCCAAGGAGGGAGACTCAACAACCTCTCTGGGCAACCTGTGCCAGTGCTCCATCACCTGCACAGTAGAGAAGTGCTTCCTGATGTTTAGAGGGAACCTCTTGTGTTCCCGTTTGTGCCCGTTGCCCCTTGTCCTGGGCACCACTGAAAAGAGCCTGGCTCCATCCTCTTTGTATCCTCCCTTCAGGTATTTATAGACATTGTTAAGATCCTACTGGCAGAACAGTTCCAGCTGTCTCAGCATCTCCTCACAGGAGGGATGTTCCAGTCCCTGCATTATCTTAGTGGCTATTCTTTGGACACTCTCCAGCAGCTCCATGCCTCTCTCGTATGGGGCAGCCTAGAACTGGACGCAGTACTCCAGGTGTGGCCTCACCAGTGCTGAGTAGCGGTCTTCCACATGGGCTATAGCAAATAATGCCTTGTTCAGTACCGGGGCTTTGGGAACCCTTGACTTCTTGCAATGTGAAATAATTTCCAAGAGGAGGGAGAGTAAATCCCATCCGAAAGAGCCTACAGCTCCATGTTTAAGGACATCTGAAACAGGAGTTGTAATTTAAATACAACTGCCATGAAGTAAAGTGACAGTCTTTGCTGTTCTGCTGGGTTTAACAATTTTTTTTTTTTTTAAATGAGCAACTAAAAGCAACCTCTAATGTTTTAACAGTATCTAGTAGAAGGAAAAACAGTTGCTGGGTCATAATTTGTGCAGCTGGAGTGCAAGTACTGGTTTTCTCAGCATGTGATAGGAAATTTTAATGTGCCTGCAGTATTTTGGTACCAGCTGCACTGAACAGTAGCGAACTTAAGGTTTACTCTTTTCCGAATCTGCCTCGAAACGCTTAATTTAGGTTAAAAACAAACAAAAACAATTAAATTGCCTCCGGTGCGCGTGCTCGGCGCCCTGTGTGCGGCGAGCTTTGCAGAGCGCGAGGCGTGCCCGCGCGGGAGGGGCGCTCTGGCGCATGCGCACCCTCCGCTAACGGCCGGGCGCGCGTTCGTCTTCCCCGCTCTGAGGGGAAGTTGCCAGCCGCGGGAGAAGGTAGATGGCCTGGAGGAAGGGGCAGGGATGCACCCATTGCCGCGCCCCTCGCGGGGGGTGCGGCTGGAGGGGAAGGAGTGAGGGAGGAGGGCTCGCTTCCTGTCCTACCCCACGGATGTCCCAGCGTGGGTCGTGGTTGGCTCTTACGGGGCACAGAGATCTCAGCCTTCGCTGTCTTCTATCTCCTAATGCAGTCAGGGGGACACGGGTAGCTTGATCCTCCCCACGTTGGCGTAGTGCAAACCCAGAAATAGCAGTGATGACAGCGCAAGCCTCAATGCTGGCGTGGTGGTACGTGTAGGGCAGAGAGGTACCTTGTCTATGTCTGGCAACAGTGACACGGAGAGAACGGGGGGGTTTGGTCTTACTCTTCAGGACTCTGAACCTGAAACAGCGTAATTATTGCTCCCTACTGCTCTCTCAGCTCTGTGCTATGTCAGATTTGATTTTTTTTTTTTTTGGACTAAAGCCAAAAATAGCAAAATTCTGATTTAAGCCTGAATGCTGTTAACGTGTTTAAAAGTTACAAAGAATGTGTTCTTATGCTAAAAAGCAGCTGATCATGTTGGCATGGTGGCCTGTATTTTCTGAAAACTAGATTCAGGACCCTAACAACCACCTCCAGTGTTACATTTTTCAGTTTCATGTTAATTGAGTTAATCTTCGGTATTGTATGTACTTGTTGTTTGGTTAAGGCTATTTCATTCACTTCTAGATATAAAAGCTATTCAGAAGAATACTGAAATAGAAAATGTAATTATCTTCAAGTAAATGAGAAGCAGCTGGTGGTCTGTCTACAACTATGGAGAATCAGATATTGCTTGATATAAGATCGGTTATAGATGGTGGACTTGTAACTGAAATATTTAGTCAAAATAGACCTGTTAGTTCTGAAAACTTTAATCTGGAAACTGCAGTAATTAATAATCCTATTGAAGAAGGATTGTCAACTAGTCAAGGCAATCATTTATGCACTGTAAATGTGGGAGAGACTTTGTTGGATCACTTCAAGTATCCTCTTACCATTGAAAATCAGAATACAATAGCAAAAGTTGAAATATATCCACATGGAAACAACAGCTGTGACAATGAAGATCTTGAAAAATACAAGGAATTAAATCTTCCAGAAGAAGTTGAACATGCACATTCACCTTATCTGCCTTCAGATGGTGTCCATTTTCTTTCTTCTGTAGTGACACAGCATAAAAATTGCAGTTTTCCAACTTCAAGCATTTTCTCTTCAGAAGGAACAGTCGATCAAAATGTCAGAATGATACCAGTAAGATTAAGTGAAATAGGAATTTTTATATGTGTTTATTTGTGGTTTAAATGTGGGGAATTGACATGTTAAAACTTATATGGGATCCACATGATGTTTAAAGTTGCATTATAAATTTTATACTAGAATAAAGTTAGTAGTAAATACAGAAATTTACGTTTTGTATTGCCATAAATAACATGCAGTGAACATATGGTTCTGATTGTTGTTCCTTTTTGAGCCATATTTTAGAATGGCTGGGTATTTATTATGCTCATTAAAAAAATCTTACCATGCCACAGATATACTCACTTCAGTTTTATGTATTACTGTTGGTATTAGCAACTATTAGGTAATTGTACAAAGTGCAAATAGCACATTCACTTTTAGTTCTACAGGTGACACACTTGTCATCTTAAAATGTATAGTCCAAATGAGTTAAAAATTAATTTACTTGCAACAGTAAACTGTGGCCTGTATTGTTAAATCTCTATAGAGAAAGTCATTTTGTAAGTGGCGTGCTTTCCACATTTGGCAAAGTTTTTCTGTATATTTTGAAGGTAACATCTTCTATGGTGGCTCAATTACTGTTTATAAAAGTGTGCAGCATTAAACTTGTTGTGATGCTCACAGGACCAAATCCATCTACTTAATGCAAACTATTCATATTTAGAATACTTCTGTGTGCCTCTATCTTTCTTTATGGTTGTAGAGTATCTTCTGAAGAAATCGCCTAATGTTGCTTTTGCTCTGTGGACTGCTATTAGAGGAGCACCAAGGTTTCCTCTGAGAAGCTATCTTGAAATAATTAAATATACCAGTTGACATTTTTTTCAATGTAAATATTTCGACAAACGGTGCTGCTCTGATGTTCAAAAATCAAAGGCATTAAGAAACACCAAAAACTCACAAAAATCACTTGGTTGAGAACGGGGTCTGATTTTCTCTTTGCAGTATCCCACCAAAGTGCCAGGCTGAAGTCAAGTGGCAGCTGTGGGGCTGTCTGTGCAGGAAATCTCCCATCACAGAACCCATTGCTTACACTGCTCAGTGCACTGCATTTTGCAGTGACATTTCACCTAGAGTTGCTCGAAGTCTACCATAGCATTTACCTTACAAGTTTTAGTTTTCTTTCTGATTTCAGGTTATGGTTGTGGTTTAAAAGGATCTCTGGCTTGGGAGTTTCTTTACACTTGTGCTCGATATTATCAGTAGTTCTTTAATAATCAGGGTCTTCAGTCTTTTGAACTATTGATAAGATTCAAATCTCTCTAGAAGACAAAAGTGTGATTAAGGCATAACTGTTCCTTTCTTCAAAGTCAAGCTGCAGGTAACAAACATTTGTTAGGCTCAGCTCTTCTATACAAGGGTCTAAAAATGAGATTTAGAAAGAATCTTTCTGACCAGCTCTCTTCCTAGTATCCTTTATAGTTCAGCACACTAAATGTGTTTCCTTAATCTGCCCTGTTTCCTGAAGGTATTAGAACAAAATTATAATCAGGTTATAAATACTTCTACTGAAATAAAAAAAGCTTACAGGCTGTATCTACGCTGCTTGCTTACCCTCCTAAACCGTTGTCTATATTAAGTGGAGGAAGCAGAGAACATACAGATAGAGAGCAATTGTCCAGTTCAAACAATCTCAATTCTAATTTGAGACTACAAAATAGTTGGTTTGCATTTGTTCCATTTTCTCTTCATTTGCTTTATTATTGAAAATATAAAAGTAGGTATTTGGTATGATGCTATCATAGTTACAAGCGTATTAGATCTAAACCATAACTGCATGTTGAACAGAAAATGGAGAAATAATTTTCACCTTTCAGTGGTATCTGCTAATGCTGGATATGCTGCAGCATTTATGTGCTTAATCGTGTCTTGAAAATGTAAATATTTTCTAATTTTGAAGGTCGCTGTAAGTCAGTTTTTGTTTGGCTTTTTTTAAAAATGAGACATTTAATGTATAAAGTAGTTATAAATAAAACATTCTTTTCTTTAGGTATTTAGATCATTAATACCTCCAGTTGCAGGTGAGAATAACTGTATTTGTTATGATCAATATAAAGGAATCCAAAACAGTCCTATGCAGTCAAAAAGCTTGCCGGATTGCTTAAATGGTAAGTGCCTCAAGTGGCTGAGTGGGATTTTTTTTTTTTTTTTTTGGTTCCTCTTACAACTTAGAAAAACATTTAAATAGCTAAATAAAATAATTTCTGGATTTGGGAAATTGAAGTATGAGCCTTTTCTGAAAATGTTAGTAGAGCTAAGAAGGTTTGAAAGGAAAGAGAAGGTTTGAAATGGATCGCTTTTGGTTTGTGTATGTTCATGTCGCTTTAACCGTGTAGTTGTCTTACTTTTGACTTTTCCCTTGCTCTTATACCCCTTCCCCATTCCTTCAGGGGAGCGTGAAGAAAATATTCCTCCTTGCAACAAAATTTGCCTTTTGGATGCATTGAACAATGTTTTGATTTCACTTCAAAGTTTGACCACAGGTGTTAAAAGTTAGATGGTTTGCACTGATACTGTTGATGAGTAAACTCTTGAGTTGATGTATTCTGTTCATAACCTGTTCACAACCCTGCTCAGGGTTAAACTGACTGCTAGATTTGGTCTGAAAGGGTAGATTTTCCTGAACTCTGAGTGGACCAAGAATGATGAAAGAAGTTCCCTTCTTTCGTGATGTGGAATGCTGTCTGCTCTCTAATGTTATCCAGGAGATTTATTTAACAAATATTCTGTATTTGCAGGGTGATGCTTCAAATCTGTTCTTTCTGTGTTATTTGGTGTGGAATTTGCCTTTTACTGGAGGTTTAAAATTTACAGTACAATGTTGGGAAGATGTAATGTGGCCCAGGGTGTTTTTTGTATCCCTCAGAAGAATGATTGAGTTCCCTTTTTGTGTACCAAGCCTTGTATGTCAGCCAGTGTCAAACAGGCAGCCTACTATCATGTAGATGCTATCTAGCAAAGCAAGAGTTCTCAAGTTATTTCTGGCATATTATGTCCTTTATAATGCATTAAGTCTCCCAGCCATCCTTTGTATGATAGCAATATACAGTCTTTACAATGGAAGCTGACATATTCATCAGCCTTGCTAATGTAATGTCATTGCTAAATGAATTTTACCAGATGGGCACAATAAACCTTTTAGACACATCATACAAACCCATACTGAAGTTTGTTTTTCCCAAGGCTCTTACAAGAGAATATTAAATATTCTGTCGTAAGACTGTAATACTGTAGTGACATGAAAATCTCCTTTATTGAGCTCCTGGTATAAAAACACTGACTTCTTAGTAAACAAAATATTGTTTATTTTTAAAATATTCTTTATTTTATTTTTTTTATTCTTTATTTTTTAATCTTTATTCTTAAAATATTCTTTATTTTTATATTATTTTATATGGTGTTTATTTTATACACCAGAATCTTCCAGTGATGTCTGTGGCTTACCTCAGACTAGTGCTTCTGTCTATGATGAAATAGTAAGTATGCATTTAATTTTTAAATTTATTGTATTTGCTTGGAATTCAAAGTAGAACTTAAAGCATGCCTATTAAGATGTAATACTCGATGTTTTGGGCTGAGGTAAGAGAGGCAATTAGAAATGTTATTGAGAATCACCAAGACAGAACAATTTGTCAGAGTTCAAATGTTGGCGAGTCTGGCTGCAAGTTATTAGCATTGCATGGTGTAGTGGAGGAATCCAGAAGTTTACACAGAAATGATTCCAACCCTGTGGTAATTATATTCTGTAATTGATAGCAGAATTGTATGCTAAAGAAAATTATTAACTTATTTGTACCACACATGCACCAGGAAGTCCTATTTAGTAAGTGCTATGCCAAGACTAATAAGACAATCCCTTCCTCGGACTCATGGCCTAAATTTTATCAAGTTACAGTGCTATTTTATATATAACATGTTATTTTCTATTTAACAGCTAGGAGCAAATACAATAATATGAAGATTACTTCACAGAGGAAAAGCCTTAATTTACAATCACATCTGAATAAATGAAATGAAACATTGAAAGGAAATATGGTGTGTTCTGGTTAGAGAACTGAATCTCAGGCCAGCATGCTAGAAAACTAATTAGAGTATGTTCTGCAAAACATACAGAACATGCAAAACGTTCCCCATGGAACAATTTAGAGAACCAGGAATCCATCTCAACTAGTTTGAGGAGCTACAAGTATTATACCTCAAGAGCTGCTTCCAAAACCAAACAAATTGAAAGTGTCAAAAAGCAAACATCTTAATGCATAACTATCCATTTGTCTGAGAGACTCCAGTCTGATTATGCAGCTTCATGAAACACATGTTACTCTTATGGAAACCTGTATATCTATATGTTTAGAATTACAGTTTCTTAGATGAAAGCTAATCATTAGTTATTTATTGCAGGTGATCTGCCAATTGGAAGGAGGTACTCAAATACTCTGTATAAACAATTGTGGCACACAGGAACTAAAACCAGTTCATATAATTCCCCAGTATCAAGACCAACATGATTATCTTCAATCTGGTAAAATGAAAGTTAAAATTATCTCTAGCATGTCAGGTAGCATATCATGGTTAATATGCAACTGCATGTGTTTATGTTCTTAAGCAGCAACAGTGGGAGATGAGCCAAAGCTATTATGGCTATCACAAGTTATTATTTTACTTTATTTTATAATAACTAAAACAAATGCTAGGCACTTTAATGTAATAAGACAGATGTAATGGATATGTTGAATGTAATGAAAGCATAAACACTTGCATACATTTGCATTTACCCTAGTTTGCCACTAAGTGTCGCTGTTTCTGTATAAACGAAGAGTAGCTTTGAGGGCTCTTGGGTATACTTTAGCCTTGGGATTCAAAATGTCCCACTGATTTTTACATCATTCAGTGAACTTGAAATCCCATCTGTTTTTAAAGAAGGTGGTTTCTGAGGCCCTAAAGTTAATGATTTAGTTATTCAGATGTTTAGTGAAGTAATACATTTTCATCTTAGAAGCAACACAGTACTGAAGAGAAGTTTAGTTATAATGTAAATATTTCTTTACCTTAATATAGCTTCCTCAGAAATATAAACAGTTCTTATTTCATTATTTATCACTGTAATTTTATTATTTTATTATTATTATTCATTATTTATTATTTATTTTATTACAGTGGTACACATTGATGTCAATGTGAAAACAAAGCCTTTTAATATTAGGCACCATACAAGCAGATGCTATTCTCAGTATCAATAGGTGCTGAGTGTTTGCATCTCAGCAGATGCTCTAGGTATGGAGCATGCTTATTTATATTTATCAGAGTCATTAACCAGGCACATTCAAATTAAAGGTAATGTTCCTATAAAAGAAATTCAAGCTCTCACTCATTTGCTGTAACATTAAAGAAGAAAAAGCCGAGGAGCGCATTCTTTTCTCTCCCCTTTTTCTNTTTTCTCTCCCCTTTTTCTCTCCCCTTTTTCTCTCCCCTTTTTCTCTCCTTTTCCTTTCTTTTTATTTACTTGAGCTTTCTTCTATTTTAATGATCTTCCCAGCAGGTAAGAGGTGTAGGTTGAACAGGTTCACAAATTATATCTAAAAAATTCTAGGAACTAATCTCTTCAACTTTTTAATTAAGCTGTCTTTTGACTTCCCTTTTTTTTTCTTCTTTCTTTAGATGGGAAACAAGTAAATACAGGCATAAGATTAATCTTGCAATCTTAGTAAAACTAATGTTTGCTTTATTCCATAGGCTAGGATATTTATGTACTTAAATGCAGTGCCTCACTGGGACTTACCCAAAAACTTACTCTTACAGCTATGGATTTCTTCATGGATTTTTAGGTTTTTGTTTGTTTGTTTTCCCCCCACAAGCTAAAGACCTCCATTACAGGTACAATCTCAGAATTCTGGAAATTCATCAAATAAGAACTCAGGTTAAGCACGTGTTTCAGTCATTTTCTTATCTTATCAAAACATTATAACTCTATGCCATTTGTATTTAAATACTCTTGGTGTCATAGAGTAAAAACATCCTGTGCTCAAATTCCCAGCTGACAAATCTGTAATGGATTCTTCTGTATGGGATATTTCTGTGTGGTCAGCTTTTTATTCTTGTTCTTTGCAATGAGAAAAACATTTCTGGAGAGAGAACTTCTAAGCCCTTCATTGACGCAATTAGAGTAAGTTTGGTTTCTAAAGTAAATTGTAGCAGAAGGTGCAGACAGAAGACAGACAGCATCAGGAAATGTTTTTTTATTGTTATAAGAAGTTAAAGCCACCCATTTGCCTGTATGCTTAATTCAAAAATTACTTATGCATAAAATAAACTGTATACACTGCGAGTGTTTCTGCAATGTTCAGGTAAATTTCTTCTTTTCAGATATCAGCAACCCTGTAACAGCTGTACTGGGGCAGTTTTTGCCTGTTTCAGGTAAACTGGACCCGAACGAACAAGAGGTAAAGAAGCTTTATTCTTTACATTTATTAAGTACAGTATACACTCTTTTTCCTTTTCTTAAAATGGGTTATGTCAGGAAGTGACAAATGTATGCATTTTCCAAAGACAGTTTAGTTAGTTTGGACACATTAGTTCTGCATCCAATATACTTTCTGTATATAAAGGTTTCTGATTTCAGAATTTTCTGGTTAATACCAGAATTAAAAATATAGTTTTCCATGAGAAAAATAAATGTATTCCAGTTTTGAGAACTTGAATTTGGTACTTATATAGATTGTATTATTTCTGAGAACTGTTATACAACTCTTTTGGGGGGTGAAGGAAAGCATATTGATTTTCCCCAGAATGGGAATATTTTCTTACAGTAGGATTCCTTACGCTCTTCTCTTGATTAGGATTTAGTAGCTACTAAGTCCAATTAATTGCCATAATTTTTTCATCTTTTTCTTTTCTTTTTTTTCTTTCTTTCTTTTTTTTTTTTTTTTTCTGAAGGAGTGATAGAACAGTATTTTAATTTATTTTTAAACATGAAAACTGAACAGAAGACCAGAAATCTTTGCAGATGTTTAATTTCTAATGTGTTACTTCCAACAGAGCTGATAGCAAAAAAACACTGCAAATTTTTACCTGTTAACTTTTGATTTGTATGAAATGAAAATGTGATGTCAGTACAAACATAGCAGATGGTTTGTGGATAGCAGCCACTGTCATGAAAGAGGGAATTGAAAACCCAAGGGCCAGATGGAACAATGAACTGTAGAGTCTTTCATCACTAAAAGTAGTATATCTGCAAATTGGTGCCTAAACATTCTGGAGCAGTGATGTAGACAGGACTGCAATTCTTCTCTCTTTAATTTTATCCCCAGTCTGTTGTTCCCTAGATTTCTTCTCTTGTTTTAAATATATTAATTTTCCTCTTCCTTATGGTCAGCTAGATTAGTCACCAATTAAAATAACTGTGATTTACAGTTACCCACTGCCCCTCATTTTACTTGTATTAACAGTGTAATCCTATTTGTTCTTTCCTTCTCTCTCCATAACCAGGCTGTTATTAATTGTATATCTGAAAAGGCAACATATCCGTAGTCTGTTTTGTTGGCCTGTGAGCTTTTTTTTTTTTTTAAATTTGTTTAGTCTTCAGCCAATTAGATGTCATATTGCAGATGAACATAATGTAAGTTATCAAGTCATTAGCCAGTTTCAGTTGACTACTGGAATTAAAAGCAACTGAACCTAGAATTATCATTATGTTGAAAACAGTGTGCTAATACTGCAGCACTGAAAGCTGTTCTTTGTACTTTGCATTGGGAGAAATGGGGATCCTGACATACTGAGCAGTTTCACAGAGGAAACGCGTGCAGTTTTCATGGCTTTGTTCTTCCACGAGTTTTATCACTTTTCATGGCAAACAAAGCATCCTTGGAGCATTTTCTTTGTGTTACTTTTTCTCTTCTAACTCATGGGAGTCTTTTTAAAAACTTAACATAAAGAAGCTATATGCATTTTATCTTAAACAGTTTGAAAACGGATCCTTACAATCGGTAGTTAGCACTGCCACATTCCAGCCAGAATCAAATCTGCAAGTGAAAATGACTTCAGCTGGGTAAGATGTGTGAAACATTTAGTCCATGATGACTTTTGAATTTTATACTGGCAATGGTTCCTGGACATCTTTGTGTTACATAGTTGCTTCTCTCTTGTAACAAAAATGCAATTCTGTACAAATACTCTATGTACGTACCTTGGTAGTCATGGTGCCTGCTGATGGTCAAGGCTGTCTAGCATGGTTCCAAGGTTTCTTAGGATCAATGCAATTGTGCTGCCCATGTGTCTGAAAAACATTTAATTTTCTAAATTAATGGATATATTTCCAAATGTAATTAACACGTGCTTAGCCCATGTTTCTAACACTAATGGAATTCTTTTAATAATATTTAATTGCAGATCATTTTTAAATACAAGACAGATGCAACCCCAAGGTGAGAGGTGAGAGTGCTTTGCAGTTGCACAACCGTTTCTGGGTTCTGTGACTGGGGGCTGACCGGCCCCAAGTAGTGACAGCTGGTGGGTAGCAGGAGACTACAGCTTACTTAGTCTTCTCTTTTTGTCACCTGCTCTGTGACTCCACACTTGTTAAGTAGCACGTTTATTGCTGGGGAAAAAAAAAAAAAAAAAGTATTGTTTTAAAAGTATAGACTAATTTTCATAGTAGTTGTATTTGTATGTATTTTTTTCTAATTCTTTTCCCTTTCAACCTGTATAGCCTACCTTTTGGTTCAGGGGTTACAAAGTCTAAGAAACCATGTAACTGCACCAAAACTCAGTGTCTTAAATTGTAAGTAATTGTTTATCAACAGTTAATATTTGCTAATAGCAGTGTATATACGAAAGGACAAACATACAATAGAAGATGTATTCTAATGAACAGTCCATATGTGTCAAAAATTACTTATCTGATCCTGAGTTAGAAAGATCAACAGCTTATGTAAACTAGTGGTCACACAAGCTCAGAATTTAGTGCAGAGTTTGGATAACTGAATATAATAGAAAATATGGAAAATACAAAGAAAAACTAGAAGGTATTGTTCAGTGTGTATCCAGAAAATTATTTACAGAACATAAATGCTGTATACTGAAGTATCATTTCTCTATCTCACTGCCATACATAAATAGTATCTACATAAATATTAAAATATTTGCATAAAATATTAACATAAAAATATTATTATGTATTTACATACATAAACATTTTATACATAAATAAGATGCACAGAGATATGTATATAATGATTAAAATTTGATTCATTTATGGAGTGGGTGTATTTTACAAAATGCAAAATTGAATGAGAGAGAGAAGGTCTTTGTGTAGGTTTGGATATGATTAAATGACAGAGGAGGGAACATTTTTCATGAGTAGAAACTGTAAATTCTGCCTTGAAATAGAATAACATTTACAATCATTTAATCTTTTCATTTCTTATGTTGTGTTATATATTAATCATAGATATTGTGATTGCTTTGCCAATGGTGATTTTTGCAACAACTGCAACTGCAATAATTGTTACAACAATCCACTTCATGAAACTGAACGATTTAAAGCCATTAAGGTAAAAAAAAAAAAAGTACAGTGCACAACAGTATCAGCTTTCTGTATGAAAAATACAGCAGTATTGCTTTCTTCTCCAGTTAGTCTTTGAAATGTTACTTTTATACTAAATAATACTGTGTTGCCTCTATATTTTTCTTACATAAATAATATATATATATTTAATTTCCTTTTATAGAACTTCTGATACTTTGTATTAAAACTAGTGGTATGATAACTGAATGATAAGTTTCATTCTTGGAAGGAAGTATGCAACCCCAAGTTCAATTTCAGAAAAGTTTTCACTTGAAGGAAAATTTATTGTGTCCCCAAATCAGAGGTATTTAAAGGAAAACAAATTATTATTATCCAAATTATTATTCTCATTGACAAATCTTCTGCAATTGTCTGTGCTAGTCTTTCTGGTTGACTAATTAGCAATGCAAAGGTCATGCTCATCACAGCAGCACTGAACCCTGTGCTACTGAGAAGCAGTTTGCTTCTACATTTGGAAACTGATTTATTAATGAAATATAGCATAGTATGAGGGCTAATTTTTGTTTGTGTATCAAACTAATTTAATCTATTTTATACATATATATATCTCTGTTATGTTTTGTAAGGTTTAAAGTGAAAATGAATAATCTTATTCTACTCCTGATACTTTAAAATAAGGACGTATTAATGGCTTTGTCCTTCTTGTATGCAACTCTCCAGAACCCTTTTGTACCATTCACATCATCTCTAGGTTGTACAAGAAGTAGATCTAACTAGAATTTAGAACTTTGCTGCATCTGACCAAAGCCACAACAATTTTTGATATCAATATGCATTATGGGCCATTAATAAATATGGTTAACAATCCTGAGATGTGCATAATTATATATGCACGGGTTCATTTTTCACTGACAACTTTTTGTTTCTGGTGGAAGTAGAGCAGTGAGACAGAATCAGCCCCAAGAGAATAACGGATGGGTCATTTAGGATATTCCATACAATCAATGTGAGTTGCTTCCTGTGATAGAACCCAGTCAGCTCAGTATTCTGGAATCCTTGAATTCCTGCTTTCCCATACCATAGAAGACACCTTTGTACTTGTTCTTCATACCACCAAGTGGTATGTATGAGTGGAAAGTAAGAACTTCTTTGTTAAATATTGCATGGCACTCATTCAGGTGTTTAAAAACATGTCTTTGAATGTCTCATAATTTAACACTTCTTGTTTTAGGCCTGTCTTGATAGAAACCCAGAAGCTTTCCTACCAAAGATTGGGCAAAGAAAACTGGGAGAAATTAAACCTCACCATAACAAAGGATGTAACTGCAAGCGTTCGGGATGTCTCAAGAATTATTGTGAATGCTTTGAGGTGAGTCAGGTGAATTTTCCTGTTGTTGGTTATTACTTTAACATTGATTATATTCTATAACCAGAAGTTGCTAAAAAGAATCACTTCTTGCTTCAAAATTTTTTGAACACAGGGGACACAGTCTCATCCTTGTCATGTCTTTGACTTCAAAGAACTGATTCTGGTTGAAATTGATCAGTTAAAATGTTCAGTATCATGAGCTGTCAGCCAATGCCTTGCTCCAGAAGAAATAAGGAAAATAAGGAATGGTTTTCTGCTAATCCAAGTAGTTTCTTTGCACAATCCACAAACTGAGGGGAGCAGTGATTTGTCTGTGTACAGAGCAAGGGAGAATCATTATCCTCCACAGAGAATCCTTGGAGGGAACTGACTTGCTTCCTTATATTGGATACTCACTGTCTTGCTCTGGGAGTATCCAAGACCAGCACCAATAAGTCCGTGGTAGTATAGCTCCAGTGGTTGCTCAGATGTATGTTTAATTTAAGATTTACATAATTTTTATACTAAATATTCTATATTTGCCAGGCTAAAATTATGTGTTCCTCTATTTGCAAATGCATTGGTTGCAAAAATTATGAAGAAAGTCCAGATAAAAAAAGCCAGCTGACTGTGCTAAACTACGTGGACATTGGAAGTAATGAAGAAAATAACCCAGTGTTAACATCAACATTCGAAATGTTACCAAAATTGGAGAAGGACAGGTGAATAGTTGGAAATAGTAATGCATAATCCATTGGTCTGACTTCATTATTTTTTCATATAACCAGTATCATATTTATCTAAGAAATAGTGACTAAAATGACAGGTGGCTTATATAAAAGGAATCCCTTCACATAGCTTTTGCCTTTTTAAATAAATAAAAAATATCTAGAGGGGAGGCTGTTCCTATTCTGTAGGAATATAGTATGGAGAGTTCAGTGATATATAACAGAATCATTTAGGTTGGA
>VXAA01006216.1:0-17122 GCA_013399115.1 Anseranas semipalmata | reverse complement strand
GGCTCGGCTCTGGCCAGCAGCGGGTCCCTTTTGGAGCCGGCTGGAGCTGGCTCTGGTCTGACATGGGGCAGCTGCTGGGCTCTGCTCACAGAGGCCACCGCTGCAGCCCCCTGCTACCAAAACTGTGCTACCTAAGCCCAGTGCAGTCAGTCTGCACTGGACTTAATGTAGCTAAACTGTACAGTGATTGTACAATCCTAGGGAGGGGAAAAATTCTGGATACAAAGAAACCTTTGAGGGAAGGCATAGGGTCACTTTCAAAAGAAACAGCCAACAGGGTTTTTTCTATCAAGACTAAGGCACTAGAATCCCCAACAGATATATTATATAGTCCAAATGCATTTGACTGAGCTTTCTGGTAAGAAGAGGACACATATGGACAAAGAACAAACTGAACAATACCCCAAAAGTATAATGCACGTCCTTTGGATGAAAGGATCTAGACAGAGGTGCACGTCAAGACAACACTGTCATTGCAGGCCTGAGTGATAGCCATAATGTTTGTGCTGTCCACTAGGATTAAGAAATGATACACGAGGAATGATGAAAGAAAAGATAATTGAAAATACTTTTTAAGCTATGCTGACCCTGAGTGAACAGCCAGAAATCCATAGGATATGTTAGAAAGACAGACTAGAATATTATCTTGGAAAAACATAAAAGGTTTCCCCTAATGAGGAAAAGATTTTACCTTATATCCAGTCTAAACCTCTCTTGTTTCAATTTATGCCCTCTCTTTCTCATCCTCCCTCTATGCATTGCAGTGAGGAATTTCATTCTTTCCTCTCAGTAATCTCCTACTAGGTATTGTGGTGAGTGGGGATGAGGAGTTATTAGGTCCCCAGAAGCTTTCCCTTCTGGGGGAAGTGAACAAGTCTGAAGGCCAGGATCTTCAGCCTACTACTCTGCTCCCTAAATCCCCTTGGTATTTTGATCTACATTATTTCATAGTCACTGCACCATAGAATACCGTAGGTTATTACATCCCCAACTACTTTCTCTCATTTATAAATAGCAGATCCAGCTGTGCATCACCCCTGGCTGGTACCCCTTGTAGTTATATCAAGTTGTCCCCAAACCTGATAAATCTTCTGTATTCCTTGCATCCCTTCCAGCCAATGCCAGGGACATTAAATTGCTTCATGAGAACCAGGATCTGTGATACAGAGACTTCCTTGAGTTATTTAAAGAAGACTTCCTCTGCTTGCTCATATTGATTGGGTGACTTGTAACAAACAGCCACCACAACATCACTGTCAGAGGTCTCTTCTCTGATCCTGACCCACAAGCTCTCAGACAGTCTGTCACATGTTTCACAGAAGAGCTCCATACATTTGAGCTTCTCCTTCACACAGAGGGTAACCCACTCTTCACATCCTCTCTGCCCATTGCAGAACTTTTACCCATCCATCACAGCACTCCAGTCAAGCTCAGTTATTCCAACACCCATGAAGTTCCCTGTCTGTTAATTCCCACAGAGTTGTTTCTGTGACCTCATACAGAGTTCTAGTTCCTGTTGTACCTGTTGCATAGCTTAAGGTTGAAAATTATCCTGCCACCAAGTAAAAACAATATGGGACAGTAAACTATCTGGAAAGCATATTTCTTCTGGAGTTTTGTTCCAGCTTCAGTAGCACTAGGATTATGTACCATATATATCCATGCTGGGACTCATCCTTCTTTTGAAAACCAGCATGAAAAATTAACATCCCACTCGCGTGACAGTTTAATTCCTTGACATCCAAGGTAAGGGTTCCTTTTCAGACCAGTCCTTGGTGACAGACAAGAGCATCAAGTTACGCTTCCTGAAACAGATGTGAGCTGTAGTACAGTGAATGCTGAAGTCAATTTGGACAAGCACAAGCACACATGGGAGACCCAGGGGAGCAGTTAGATTTCCACTTCCTCTTTGAATCTCTCACTGAGCATCATATGACCTTAACTGCTTGTTGCTGGTCAGGGAGAAGAAAGTCATTGTAACTTTTAATGAAATACTTCTTGCTTGTGAATTTATTGTCAGATTGCCAGTAGACGGAATCAACTACAACCTTATTTTCAGTTTGAAAAAATCTCACTCAACTGAGGTCAGACTGGTGATTTTGGGGAGTTCTCTGCAACTTTTGCATTAGTACTTGCTCATTCCTGCCTTGCCAGACATCCTGCCTAAAGCCCCTGGGATATAGACCTGCAGCTGTGAAAATGCAGAGGCACGTGGTGAGACACAGATCCCACACACATACAATACTTGCAGGACAGACATCAGCATATGCTGCAGGGAGCTGGCAGTTGCCTTGCCTTCTACGTGGAGTTACTACACTAAAGAAGTGTATGTAGCTGACGACAGGGCATTCCCGGAGTGATGATATTAAGCCACACCCCATAGCACACAAGTAACATTTCATTAGGGAAATAGTCTTTCTGCTGTTTCCAAACAAACTGGGCTGCTTCCTCAGGATAAATACATAGCATGGAGCTGTGACCTCCCAGCACATTAAGCAGCACAAAGCTGTGAGGTTCATTCTTTCCTTCTGCAAAGCAGGATGGAGCCTTTAGTGAGGAAAATTCATCTGCAAACAAGTGTTATAAGTGCATGTGGATCTACAGAAAGCTTTATATCCCACTGGTCTTTAAAGCACCTAGGTTCAATAGAAGAAAGTGAAAGATAAATCCTTTTGAGCAAATAAAAAATGAATCTTAACTAGTTAACAGACCTTTCTAGTGTTCCTCTAAGCAAGTCAGTAAATGATTGTATTTGTTTTTATCCATTTGCTTTGAACTTTTTTGTTGTTCTATCAGTCAACATAATAACAATACATTTATTTTCTTTTCAAGTGTCTCTCATGCTTCTCTACAAAAGGTCCATTTTAGTTCAGCATTCATTAACTAACAGGTATTAAAATATAGCCTTGTCCTAAAATATTGCTTATCTGCAATAAGCTGCACACAGAAATATACATGACACCCAGATGAATTTCTAATATATTCTCAGTGATTAGAATTTCCTTACTTGAATAACCATAACAAAGGGAGGAATCAAACAGTCATTTAACATGAACTCATATTTGAATAATTCTGTGACTTTGGCAAACAATGAATAATTTACTGTCAAACTGGGAATTTTTTCAATAAAAAGTTACATTCATCACAAGGATGGAAATGTCTGGCTTCTCATGCTTCAACAAAATCTCATCTCTCACTGTAGAAGGAACAGGGAGACTCAGACAGTTCTGAAACATTTTTGGTTGAATTTCCTTCTGAAAGCAAGAAAATAGATAAAGTTTAATTTAAACGTATGCTACTTTATGTTTCATTCATTCCAGAGAATATAGTTGTTTCACTCAGGTTGTTTTAGAAATATAATATACACACTAGATTTTCAGCTCGTACATCAAGGTTCCAATAGTCCAGTTCATGAAAGAGAGAAAAGTAAGATTTTTCAGTAAGTTGCAAAGGAACATTTAAAAACATACAATACTGCTACATAAATAAATAAATAAATAAATAATAATCAGGACTATGGTAGTTCTCCATTCTCCTTTTACAGCTATAATAATTGAAATTACAACCCCTGTTGTTTCAGGCCAGATAGTTCTGCATTTTTCTGTTTGTTGTTGTTGTTGTTGTTGTTCATTGTTTTCCCCCTGCAGTTCATACATTTATTAGGGAAACCTATGATAGGAAATTAGAGTAAATATCAATATTAGAAAAGTGAAGACATTCAGATTGAGTCTCATTCAGACTCAATCTATGGGAGCTAAAGTGGTTACTTCACTTCAATCTTTTACAAAAAAAAAGAAAAAAAGAAAAAAAAGAAAAGAAAAAAGAGGGTTTAATATATGTAAAAACCAGCATGTTATACAAAGTCTGAACTCATGAGATTGTAGGACATCAAGTTATGCCAGTTTAAACTCTGCCACAAAACTGCTGGTTAGGCAAAGGAGCTGCAATAGCTCCCATATGTTGGTGGAAACAACTACAAAACAGGTGGTAGTGTTCACCAGAAGGAGCAGAAAAGGTGTTACTTAAGATTACAGTAGACCGGTTTTGCTTTCAAGTGGCAGTGAAAAGCTCAGAGTTTGTACACAATTGCTGCAGACAAATTTTAAATTTGATCAATTATGTTTTCAAGGATTTTTTGATGTGTAGATCTGATCTGCAAGCATTCACTGAAAATTACAGCCCATTTCAATGTCCTCATTTTAATAGCAACTATACTAGTAAATATTATGCTATTAAATATTATACTAGTAAATATTTTCCTTCCCCTCACCCCCAAAAAAACACCATTGCTATGCAGCCTTTTTTAAACAAGCTTCACAATATTTATTTATTTATTTATTTATTTATTTTTATCAGACAGCAATGTGAACATTTAAGATATGAAAATTCCTGTGCTTCCACTCTTAAATTAATCAGTCTGGTTGCCTCACATAAATCTGTCCACTTTTGAGGTCTACAGAGCTCCTCTTTCCATATTTTTTTGTGATTGAGCCCAAGTAGATGTGACAGGGATTACACTGTTCAGTATGTAGCTGTCTTCCTCCTCTTGCTACACCCCTCCCATAGAAGCTTTTGGCTGCTGAGAGACCTAATAAACTTCATTTTTGCCAGCACTGCAAATGAAAAGCATACTACAGTTACCCACACTGATTTTTAAAATGAAAGATTTGTCATTGCAAAAGAAAAATATAACTTAAAGATTGGTCCCATTCTAATTTCTCACCAAGATTCCCATACTGTCAAAGTTACTGGTTGCATTTGCTATCATGCTACTCTTCCTGACTCATTTAATCATCACTTACTGAGGCACACTTTCCTCTCAGCCAGTAACAAGAGATTTTGCCTCTGCAAAGGAAAAATCTTAATTTACAACAACATCAGGGGCATCAGATGTTGGTGGCCTTTACAGATGTTTGTCGCCTGAACAAAAAAATGAATTTACGTATTCAAGTTCATGGCAGAAAGTATGAGATGAAAGTCTGGGATTCCACCTTGTGAAGCTGAAAACTACAATGAAATGAAGAAGAAAGAAAAGATCAGGAGTGAGAAATTAATGGTAAGCAAAAATACTACTAATTGCATATGTATGCCATATTCTAAAAATCCCCCAACATTCTTCCTGTTTTAGGCAAGAAGGAATAAATTTTACTCTCTTCTGAATCTGAGGAAATGAAGGTACCTCATGAGAGGTCTTTTCTCCAGCCTCAACTGAAAAGCGATAGCTGAATAAAACCATTCAGGAATAAGGCTGTCCCCAGCTCCTTGTTCCAATTTTTCTATAACACTGCTTCTCTGCAGTAGTCACCTCTAAAGAAAGAAACAAAATTTATGCTATTCTTTCAGTCCTTGGTGCTCACACATGTTGAGAATCTGTTCACAGTTACTCACTGCCTTTGCTTCTTCCTTTCTTTTCCTTGTGTGTTCAACAGCTAATTTCTGATAAAAAAATAAATAAATGAAAATAAAATTTATTGTAGTAAGAAAAATTAGCATATCTTCCACATTAAAAAGGAAAAATATGTAACACAGGAAAGAGAAGAATGTAAGAGTTAGAACATCACAAAAGATCTGAATGATGTACATTGGCCTAAATGTCATTAGTATTTCAATCTTCCTTTTAAAAAGAAGACAAAAACCAACCAAATAAGAAAGAAAGAAAAAAAAAAAACAAATAAATAATCAAACAAACAAATTATTAAATAAGAAAGAAAAAGAGAAGGAAGTAGAAAAATAAAATGCTGTGAATTGGCTTATGTTAATTTTCATCAAATTTTGCAACTGTGTGTATGCAATGGTAACAACAGCTGACTGAAGAAGGTTATCAGCTAATGAAAACTTAGTCATAACTGAATCTGGGAGGAAAAAATCCCTCCTATACAAATTTTTGAACACCTATAAAACTTTCACATCAGTATATTTCCAATCCAAAGAAAAAGTGAAAATTAAAGACAAACTAACCATGATTTTATGAAACACTTTACTATTAAAATTCATGTTTTAAAATAATGCGAAGTGATGCTTTTAAGGTTTAAATTCTTCCTCTCATATAGTATGCATTATATTTCTGAGGCTAGCCAAGAGAGGCAATTTTTAAGTTTCTCTACTATCTTGGGATTTAAAAGGTATTAAATTATTCTCTTGAAGCATTTTGACATTTCGTTTTGTTGCTTTTTCTGCATCCACATTAATAACCCACAGTCTTTTACTCACATGTGGATACAGGATGTATCTACACTACTTTTGTCTATAACCGCAGCTCCTCTCAGCTATATGTAAGGATGCTATTGCTGTCTCTAGTTTTCCACGAAAGGATCAGAGCAAAAATAAAACCCAAGTTTCTTTGCATAGATAAGTTTATAAATAGATAATAAGTGCCAAGCTAATAGCACATAAACATGAAACCTTTGCTCCATGAGCCATTGCCATAAATAGCTGTTTTGATCTGTACTCTCATCTTGGCACCAGACAGAGCAGAGGTGCTTATCATAATTGGCTCAGGATACAATCGTATAACAGTTTAAAATCATCTGTGGTTTAAAATAAAATAAAATAAAAACACACACAAACATAAGTGGTAATGAAATATCATCTTTTCCTCAAAAGCTCCCTTTCTTTCTAAAATACTGGAATTAAGGCAGCTCTAAGGTAGTGAACAGCATGGTGGTGCACCTTCCTGCACTTGTCCACTATGTTCCCCCTTTTCTTGTTTTTCTTGCTTTTTGTCCCTCCTGGAGTGAAAAGAGCAGTACGGAACTTCTCCCCAGAGACCCTCCACCACACACTGCCATATGGGTTTAATGTATAATGCATGGGAAACAGCATGAGTTGCAGCTGGCTCAAAAGAGGAGTCACAAAGGTTGCGCTCAGGAGGCACCGTTCAATTACAATTAGAAAATCAAACAGCATTTGATGGTTGTTCTAGTCACTTCAACTGCTGTTTAATAAGCCACCCTCAAACACTTCCAGGAAATAACATATTTTTGATCTTGTAAGCTTCACAGTACAATTCCTGGCCAAGCACATTTATCCCTTACTGTTGGCTAGACTAAATGTGTATTTTCCTCACATCCCTCAAATTCACTTTGCTTTCTCATTCTGAGAAAGTGGATCCATTTCTGAGAAGTGGATCTCGCAGACCGTGACCTTTAGCTTTGGCTTATAATTTTGGCAGAAATTCTCTCATTGGTTCTATGATAATTCTCTCAGGAACTCTAGGCCTATATGCTGATGATTCTGTCCTTCTTACACCTCTGCTCTCCTTCAATTATGCTGCTTGAAGGTTTAACTTGATGGGGAAATGCATACAGTAATCAAATACTAAGAAAAACACAGAGAATGACAGGCAGGTTGTGCTGTGGCTAGTCAAGAGAAGGACTCAGCAGCCCATCCCTTATTCTGCACTCTGGGCAACAAATGAGCAGCTTCTCCACTTGCAATTTTGCATCTGCAACCCCCTTTGACACACAGCACATTGCTATCAGGACACTGCAGCATTTGGCCTGCTACTAAAAATGTTCTACATTATATAAAACAAATGAGCTAAGAAATTGCTTTGTCTGTAATTCCTGTATCTTCCGAAAAAAAAAAAAAAAAGAAAGAAAGAAAGAAAAAAAAGAAAAAAGGAGGCTAATAGAACTGCACTTGAAGGCACCATTGCCTTCAATTAATCAAGTAATATTTTACTTGATTAATGAGTTCCAATACCTGTAATTATTACAGATACTTGCATACACTTGCAAAGGCAGCTGTTGGGCAAGCTGTCACAGATTCCTGCCACTGCTTTCCTACTGTAAAACAATTCCTCAGTCTTCAACCTCAATATTTCTTAAGCCATGACAGTCAATTATAGCAATGTATCAGATGATATGCAATGAACATAGATAGACTAAATTAAGTCTCATTTTTTAAGAAATAAAGTCACCCTCCTCATTAGTCTTAAATATAATTTCTCTGAAGATGGAATAGAAGGAATAGTCTTCCCTTTCTGGACACTGAATTCTGTGGCCCATATTTACAGATCATATAATCTCTGTCTGCAAGCAAAATGAATTTACCTAATCTTGCCTGGTAAACAGTCCCTAACCTGGTTAGCACTTCAATGAGAAACTCATTGGGAATCTGAGGTACTATGGAATTTGAAGAACTTCATTAGGCCTGTTATTACTACTGAGTTGTGAGGAAGTAAAAAACATTTTTGCTGAATACATATGAATAATGTATTGGCATGTGTTCCTTTGAAGAAACGGCAAGTGTTTTTTTGTGCTATGTAATTCCTCATTGTTTTGGGATCCAGATTGCCTGTAATAACAGAAATTTTGTCCAATACACCTGAGGAAAATCGCAAACACGGGATCAGCGCTTCCTACATTGGACAGTGAGGCACTTGAAATCTTTCTACCACTTGTTCAGGTTTTTTAGTTTCATTATTAATTTTTATCCCAGCTTCCACTTAAAAAGATCACCACAGCCTCATTGAAGTTCTTAACAAGTGAATGATGAGATTCTAGTGCTGTCTTCCATCTGGATTACACCCTTTTATTCACTTGCATATCTGCTGTTATTTTGTAAAGCATTTTTCTCTGAATCAGCTCCTTACTATACGAGTTTGTTGACAAAGTACTATGGATTACAGCCCACTGTAAAGAGAAGAGTCATACCGTCAAATAAAACAATACTAAACCTGTAAGTTTTCAAAAACCATATCTGAATGCGTTATTTAACAGAGGAGTCTACCTGCATTTCTAAAACTTGTGACAAAAAGATGCAAAGCAGCATGGCTGAAAGTATCACCACAGAATATTATTATTATTAATTATTATTAATAATAATCCATAAAATGTGCCATTTAACCTGTAATAAAATGAGTTGGATATAAGCCTCAGTTTGAGATACATAACCAGATAGGGTGACTTCCACAAATACCTAGGCACAAAGAACGGTCTAATTGATTATCCAGCAAAAATTGAACAGAATATTGTCATTTTCCTTCACAAAATAATGAAAATCCATAGAGAAACAAACTATAACAAGATGTCTTCACTGAAAGGATGCAGAAACTTCAGAACACCCTACCTAGTATGCGGTATGCTTGTACTTCATACCAAAACCTCCAGCTAGTATTTTAGTTTAGTTGTGTCATCAGGGAGGCAGAAACTATTAGGGAGCGCCAATAAATCTTCACCAAAGGTACTGATCACTGATTTTGCCATAGCAGCCAGGGGTCAATAACTACTGGCATTTGGAAAGAGAAGAGAAGACAAAACCAAATATATGACCACTGAAAATCTGTTTCCATTGAAATCCAAGGGAATTTTGGCTTTGGCAGAGCTAGAATCAGAATAATGAGTTACTTAAGCATGAGAAAGCACTTTTGGAGAACTGAGTATTAACTAAACATCTTGTTAAAAAAAGGAACTAACAATGCCATGCTGATAGATTTAGATGGCTAGGCTGTATTTTTAAAATTCTGGTGTGTTTTTTTATCATGTATATAGACTAACTACAGAAACTCAGACAGATCTGACTCATTTTTTACCTAGAACCTTCTGGTTTCTAAGTTGAAATTGGCCTCTTCGTGAAGAAATAATATAGGGATAGTAGCAAAAAAAAAAAAAAAAGCAGAACAAAACAAAACAAGACAAATAATAACTAGAGGCCAAATGAAGGGTTTTAAAGAAGTATATGAAGAGTATATTAAAGGTGACAAGAGTATATTAAGATATATATCTTATATACAATAAGAGTATATTAAAAGGTGACAAGCTGGGGAAGAAGTTAAAATAGAAGCAGAACATCTGTGAGACTAAGAATTGCAGCACGAAAAATACTTCCTGAAAATAATAAACATACAGTCCCTTTGATTTAGGGGGAACTGTTTATAGCAGATCTCAGAGTCAGTCAAGGGAGACAGTTGGCCAGAGGCAGGACTTAACGAGAGAGAGTACTTGGCTTTGTTTCCAGCCTTTTCCTGAAGTAGAGTCCTAAATACACAGAGCTGGGAAAAACAATGAATGCTCAAGCTACATTTTACTCAGACGAATTCAAGAATCATTGCTTACTGCAACCAGATCCCCACTTAATCAGAGATGCATTGATGAATGACAGACAGCAGTAAATTTTTCTCTTTTTTTTTTTCTCATTAAAAACAAAACAACAAAGTAAAACAAAACAAACGAACAGTAGTTATGCAATTTTCTTGTATAGTATTGTCTCTATCCCCACATCTAAATACATTATCATCTAAGACTCTAGACCTGCAGAGATCCTATCTGTGTTTCAGCACTTGAGGAGTTTCCTCTCCTGGCTGCTTCTGAGAAGGAAATGATAAAATTTGAAAAGCACTCTGTAAGCTAACTAGATTGAAGATATCTATGTAGCAATGATCTTTCCCAGCTTCCATGCAGAGGTCTTTTGCTAGATGTCAGACTCACTGTGCATTATGCATATACTCCATCATGTTTTTTTCCATCCTGACTCTCCTCAGGCAACCATTCTTCTTGGACCTGGGCCAATTCAACCAAGTCAACAGTGACAAACCATTCAGAAGAACCTGTAGAGCAACCTAGTTATTTCTCACCATTCCTTAGACTAATTTAACTTTAGTAGGCTTCAGGGTTTGCTCCCACCGGCCACCATTCTGGCCTTTGCATCCAGCTTTGCCCCTTCAAGTACAAAGCAACTGACATTCTTGTAGGCTCTGTAAACTTCAAGAGAGTTTTTTTATATATATATATATAAATATATATTTATTTTATTTTATTTTATTTTATTTATTTACAAGTCCATGTACTTTTGCACAGGTCTGAGCCATACGCTTGCCTCCCTCATGAAAGAGTCTATATGAAGACACTATTAGCTTCATGTGTCCTCCGACAACCAAGGTACCAAATCCGGTTTTGGAGCCAAGGTACCAGGCTCTTTCCAGCAGTCAGAATAAAATGGAACCACATTGTCTATTATCTGGGAAGACACCATGTTGAAATAAAAGTCTCAAGACTACTGTTACCTCTTCTTTGTAATGACAACAGGCACGAAAAAGCTCTGTCCCCACTTGGATCATGACTTTTAGAATTACAGAATCGTAGAATAACCTGAATTGGAAGGGACCCACAAAGATCATTGAGTCCAACTCCTGGATCCACACAGGACCACCCAAAAATCAGACCATATGTCTGAGAGCATTGTCCAAACGCTTCTTGAACTCTGGTGGGCTTGATGTTGTGACTGCTTACCTGGTCAAACTGTTCCAGTGTCTGACCACCCTCTCAATGAAAAACCTTTTCCTAACATCCCGCCTGAACCTCCCCTGACACATCTTCATGCCATTAAAAATAAATGTAGTGAAATTGTGAAAAAAAAAAAAAAAAAGTGAAAACTTTCTAGATAGCTTTTCAACCTTAGCTCTTTATTTATATTATTCTTTTCTCTTGATTGGCTCTGAAATACACCATGCTCTTCTTATAAGTCTTTTAAGCATGTCCTTCTTATTCTCCAGCTTCCTACCTCTTGGGAGCAGATCGTCAGCTGCTGTATGTTGTCCAGCATAAAGTGCTTTCCATCAAGTTAAGACACTAAGCATGATTTGCTCTCTAGACTGTATGTCTTTGACTTAACATATATTTCATTTTCACTTCCTTTTAAAAGATGGCCATACAGCAATACACATAAGTGACAACAGCATGTGTGGACACACCCAGGACCAGCTTTAAATTTCAAAGCACCGATATCAACAGCAATAGAGACATTACAAAATCTCCTAAGGCACAAATCTCCTAGGCATCCTGGTCTATTAGGCAGTGCTTTTTCCATTTATTCCATCCAGTCTACTATAATCATATAACGGAGGCTGAGGCAAGTGCAGGTACCTCACAATTACATTTTTATTTTTAAATGGGAACATACCCTTAGCTACATTTCATGATATCCTCTGTTTCTCTGTCCCTTTATAGGTCAAATTTAAATTTTTGCTTGTTTCCCAGCCTCCAGAAAAATTTGTTCTGTCTCTGCCTTTTGATCATGTATGTCCCAAGCTTTTTCTTGTAAGGACTCTAAGATGAATTCTCAGTTCAAGGCTCTTACTAACCATTCACAGGAGCATATCGTAGATGAAGGGAGGATCAATATCTGAACACGTATGCAAGAAGCAGGAACACAATACTTGCTGCACTGTTCAATCACCCCCCATTCTTTCACAGTGATATTTCTATGGGGGTTAAGACCTCATTTTATCAAACTGATTTATGGATTGCAAAAGCCACCCTGATTTAACATGCAAAGTGATTTCATTTGTCTTTTATAAATAATTTATTTTTTTCTCCAAAAAGCTTGATACAGTCAGCTATGCAATTTTCTACTCTGTATTTCTACATCTGACTGAATATATAAACATCCATCTACATATGTGTGTGAGCTTGGCTAAGTCATAAGGTTGTTATTTGTCCTGACTGGTGTACTGGTTTGCTCTACTAGAGATGAAAGAGGCCTGAGATACCTGAAAGCTCTATGGAGAAAACCAATGGCTGCCATAGGGACAGTACAATAAGCAAAGGAAGTAACACAGATTAGAAAGAGCATCTCTCTGCAAACACTGCAGTCAGCACCCATAACTTTGGGGTATAATTCTTCTTGTCTGTTTAAAAAAGACATTTTAAAATGAGATTATTAGTCATACACAAATGTGTATGGCTAGAAGTCAGTTTTATTTTTCCCATCAGCACCCTGAACAATGCGTTGCACTATATAAATACCTAAGCACATAAAGATACACATTGTGCCCACCAGAGTAAACAGAAATACTTATAATCATAAAGCAAGCAGATGCATTAATGCAGCAATAACAGGAGCATACCTTTCTGCTACTTAGATAATTTACGCTCACAATTGTTTGTTTGTTTACAAGGCAAAAACCAACAGACGCTTTTACATTTCAATATGTTTATTCTACTGGTAATCACTTGCCATCTATACAGGCTATTTGGTCTCACTATGTACATGTGATTTCTCTTGAATTTTCCATAACCATTTTAAAAGGCTTTTAATAAACTAGAATGTCAAAAGTAAACATGCAGGTTTATTAATTTTATTTCATGAAGCTAAGGCTACTTCTAGAAGAGAATTCCTTAGTGAATTCACACATATACATACTTACATTAACGTTGAATTTTTTCCAACATGTTCTGGAAAAAAAAAGTAAAACAGATTTACATTCAAGAATATATTATTCTATAGTATTTAAACCACCACACATCGTCCACTTGTTTTTTCCCTGATTTTTTTAATGTGTTTAAAAAAAAATATTTCAGCATCATTACATCTATTTTAACAATGAGGAAACTGAGAAGCAGACAGCTGATGAAAGGACAACATGAAAGCTATAGAGAAGGAGAAATAGGAACAGAAATAGAAAAAGGAATAGAACATCAGCACTCTGACTGCCAAATACAGCTTCAGCTGCTGGACTGGACTCCCATCAGCATCAAATAGTCCAATGAAATCATTTCATATAGAAATTTACACAAGAGATAATGACAAAAATAATGAAAACCAGTATAACACTATCAGTTATGTGATTACATGCTGACAAATCACACAAATAAACTGACTCTTACTAGGATTATTTCATGTTCAAGTGACTGATCCTAGTAAAAAACACAAGAGTATGTTGTGCTAAAGAATAAGTCTCTGATTATGAAACTTCACAACCTTCATTTAAGACTTACCAGACTTTGTTCTTAAACCAGGTAAAAAATAACTTGTAGGTGATAATTCATCAACTACTTTGGGGTCACCTTCTGTGACCCCAATGATAAAATGACAAAAAATGATAATTTATTTATCAAATAAGATTAATTTATACCTTTGCAATATTTTTGACAGTTTTTATATTTCTCAGCAAGGGGTGCCAAATTAGCTAGGCTATGAGTGTTATTCATGTCCGAGTCCTGAAACTACAAGAACCTTTCTGGTTCTTATCAAGCATGAGAAGTCTCACCTCACAAGGGTCATCTCTGGAGAGGGGCAGTTCTACGTTCGTTAAAGTTAGAAGGGCTTGAAAGTCTGGACTAGGTGCGCAGTTTTATTCCCTATACTTTTACAGATACAGCAATTTAGAGAATCTGGGAACATATACTGTTGATATTGTGCAGTGATACTCAGTGCTTCATCTGTACGATGGAACAAACAGAATACATTCATTTCTTTCATAGCACTGGTTACCAATAAGGCTAAAAGGATAAAAGTTGAGCACTAAAAAGTTTACAGTTCCCTGTGTGAAAGGTGTGTAGGTGTTCTCTTTTGTTGGTATGTGCAAGGATAATGCTCTGAGATACTCAATAAATCCTTCATACATTTTTCTCACATTAAGAACACACATCTAAAAGGATTAATTTTGCTGTAATCTTGTGCAGTCAGGGACAATGTTGCTTAAATCTGACCACTTGAATGTCCTAAAACCATACTTTTATCAAGTATCATGTGCATTTTAAAACTATAAGAGAGGCTTTTTACTGATAACTCCTAACATATTTGCATTCCTAGTGGTTCCCTGTGTCTCTTGATCTTCTGCATGTGGGACTAAGTTCCTTCCCAGTCCTTGGTGAAAGCAGGTGCAAAGGAATCACAAGAAGCCGCAAGACTCTAAGCAAAGCAAGTAGTACAGTGTTCCTTCTCAACATTTCTAGTGCATTGTCCCACCCCAGTAAGCTAGTATTTGTATGGATTGGTGATGTTTTTGTGCAGATGGAAATGAAGGAAGGTGAGAGAGAAAGAGACAGTACATTTCATTTTCCTCATTTCTTTCAGATGTTATTAATTATTAAATACAAATGGGAGCTATACAATCAGTGCACAACTTTTATCACAAGCTGCTGTGAATCACTGTGCTCAGAACAATTCCTTTCCTGTGTGATGTAAAGTTGACTACTGGCAGTGGAACTTTAGTCTTCAGTTTTTCCATTTAAGCGGTACAACATATCATATACCAATGTACACACTTTGAAATATTTCTTTTCAATTTGTATTTGTCTTCAGTCACAACTTGAAGAGACAACAGAGATAGCCTACTTTCATTCCCTGGTGTGTGTGTGTGTCTAACAGTTACTAAAGTTGGTCATCTTTTTGATGACAAACAGCCACTTTGAAACTAAGCTGGTGGATGCATCCCTCACTGATTCCCTTTGCATGCAGAGAAATAGGACTTTTTAAATTAGTGCCATCTGAGAAGTTTGTCCTGCACAGGTGTGGTGGTTTTTCCCTGCTGGGCAGCTGAACTCCCCCACAGCTACTCTCTCCCCCCCCCCTCCTCAAAAGAAGAGGGGGAGAAGAAAAAAAAAACTCATGGGTTGAGATAAGGATAGTTTAAAGGAGAGGAAGAAAAAAAAAACAACAACAACAACAAATACATATATATATATACATACACGCACACAAGCAAAGACTGCGCACAAGCATAGAGGAAAAGAGAAAAAACAAGTTATTCTCTACTTCCCACCAACAAGCAATGTTCGGCCCCGTCCTGGGATGCAGAGCCTCAATACCCGCGGTGGTTGTTCGGAAGGACAGACGTCTTTGCAATGAGAGCCCCCCCCCCTTCTCCTTCCCTTTCCCAGCTTTTATTGCTGAGCGTGACACCACATGGTATGGAATATCCCTTTGGTTGCTTTAGGCCAGCTGCCCTGGCCATGTCCCCTCCTCACCTCTTGCCCACCCCCACCTACTGGCTTTGGGGGGGCCTGGAGAGAGCCTTGGTGCTGTGCCAGCGCTGCTCAGCAGTAGCCAAACACTGGTGTGATACCAGCGCTGTTCTAGCTACAAATGCAGAGTACAATGCTATATGGGCTGCTGCAGGGAAAGTTAACTCTATCCCAGCCAGACCCACTACCACAGGTGACCAAGTCAGGCATACATCCTGTGTTCAAAGTTGGATCTGTTGCTTGGGTTGTCTTCTTCTAAATAAAGAAATGACAGCTGCGTAGCAAACTGCTGCAGATGCTACTATCATTTGCAGGCCTTCTAAATATAACAGACGTTGGTTTTTCTTGTTACTTTTCTCTTCACAGGTAGCAGCAGAAGAGAGATTTTGTCTACTTACAAGTATCCCCTTAATTGTCTTTTTCTGAGAAACAACAAATTTCTTGATTTTCCATTTTTTTTTTATAAATAGAGGGACATATAACTGCTAATTTTTCTGTTTAATCTTAATTTTTAAATTCTCCAGAGTCTTCATTTTTTACAGATTGTATTTTTCTCATCTTGTGAGATGGTGGTACTGAAAACTGGGTGTTTTGCAAGGAGAAGAGAAAAGCACAGTGAAAAGGTAATAGGACCAAGTCATAAAGACATAGAAATCACCATAAAACAAACAATCAAACAAAAAAAAACAGGGAAAATCCCGGGACTAGCATGTTCTAACTTTATGAGCAGCCACGTGTTACCTTGCACAACAGCACTGATCCTGACATAGTAGTGCTTTTTGAAGGCCATGGATTTGGGAACCAGGAACTGGCATATGTTCTCCACAATTTTAATGCAAGCCATTTCACAGCATAGGCCTTGGCTCTGATTTGGGCATGACAAACAATATGGACATATCCCCTAGCGTTAGTTTCTCTCTTTGAAGAAAAGCACCAAACAAGCCAGAATGTGGTTTAATCTCTAATGTAAAACAGATTACTGGATTATTCCTTGACCTGGAAAGATGAAGAGGAACAGACAGTGGACGAATTGGCTAGCCAACTCCGACAGTATGAAGAAAATCTCTCTTCTTCCCTTCGGGCCTGCGTCTCGGCTGTGGAGAAACTTTCCGAAGAGGTCCACCAACTCAAAAAGAGAGAAGGGAATGCTTTGGAGAAACTTTCCCAAGAGGTCTACCAACTCAACGAGAACATATCTTCCTCCTCACCTGTACGAACCAGTATCTCAGCTATTAGAAGTAAGCGTCCTTCTGTTCAAGAAAGAAGATATAGTGGGTACCCACCACGTGCCACCCTGTGGTTTTACCTGCGTGACCATGGAGAGGATATGAGGAAATGGGATGGAAAACCTACTTCGATCCTAGAAGCACGGGTACGTGAGCTGCAAGGAAAAACAATCTCAAAAGGGGTGTCTTCTGGGAAAATTGTTGCTC
>VXAA01006215.1:33842-67140 GCA_013399115.1 Anseranas semipalmata | reverse complement strand
AGAAAGAAAGAAAGAAAGAAAGAAAGAAAGAAAGAAAGAAAGAAAGAAAGAAAGAAAGAAAGAAAGAAAGAAAGAGAGAAAGAAAGAAAGAAAGAAAGAAAGAAAGAAAGAAAGAAAGAAAGAAAGAAAGAAAGAAAGAAAGAAAGAAAGAAAGAAAGAAAGAAAAAGAAAAAGAAAAGACATTTTATTAGCTGTGGTTTGAATTCAGTGGAATTATGTTGACCATCACAGGAAGATTTCAAATTCTTTGGATCTGACTGTATAAAATAAGAATTCTGTAAATTAACTCTATAAAGTAATTGCTAGCAATATGCAGGCTTGTGCAAGAGCATAACAATTTCAAGGAATACGTAAAGAGACTGAAAGCTGTAGTGGAGCGTTATGCCAGACAGTAAATTTGTGACAATTTTAAGATGAAAACCTGGTAATGCATTTGTCATTGCACACTTTGCAAGTGCTTTCCATGTCACACACAGCATGCCCACTACAGGAACTTCAATGCAGTCTGCAATTCTCCCCACATGTTTGAGTTCCACCTTGCCTATCAGATACCAGCTCTGTATGGAAACATTCCACGTCATTTCCACTCAAGTCCAGGCATGTTAAAAGATAGATATATACATTAGAGATGTGCCCATCTTTGGCTCTGCTGAACATGCTTCCTAGTGTTAACTGGAAGTTTACAACCATTATGACTTACACAGTTATTTGAAAGTAACTCATAATGTGAGGTCAGCTTCTGTCAGGAGTGCCTCTTGAAAAGCATTGTGACAGTTGTGTTGTGCTCAAGACTGAAACAGAAGCAGATGGATTAACTTTGCACCACTAAAGGAAGTCATCTGGACAGATCACTATGAGGAAATTTGTATTTATCAGGCTTGCTTCATTCTGACATAGAGAAAATTGGTTCCAGTTAACGAAGGCTTCCATGATTCATACCAAACAAAACAAAACATAATAAAGGTTATCAGTCATAAAACCTGTTCTTATTCTTCTCCAAAACCACAGCACATTTCATATCCATAAACCCAGAGACTTAAGCAACTCCTTTTTATTCCTGTAAGTAGAGAGAGGATCAGGTAGTTCTCCCTGTCACATGGCCAACCTACCTTGAAAATGTCTGTTACACACTGGGAGAAGAGAGTTTCCAAAGCACTTTAGAGTTAGGAGTTTTGAGAGAAAAGAGTTTCTTAAGACATTGGGGTCAGAAGTCTGTTGACTGATAGCCTACATCTGATAGCGGCTTTTGAAAAATTTCTTCTATGTTAATATTCATAACATTCATTCTGATCCTACTGTAGTGCTGTTGGAAAGCTCTGCTATGTAATCCATGGCCAGGACATTAAAACAGACATTGTTTTGTGTGTTGGGATGGAGAATCTTATCTGTGTAAAAGACTGCCTAAGATAAACTGAGAGGAGGAAGGATACAGACGTTTTAACTTTTTGATGATTTAAAGGTCTATTTCTCTAAGAAACAAAGGCAAAATCTCAGCAATCTTCCCCTTTTCTTACCAATGATATGCACTCTCTCTTTGTCTGTATGTAAAGGACTTAACCATGAACCATAAGGTCTGGTTCACATTCAAAGGGGTCTCTCACGAAGTGCTGCTGTGAGCCCACAGCTAGAAATCTAGGAAAGATTAAACTAAACTTTCAGATGTTCAAGAGCACAATTTTCTGCACTAGTAAAAATAAATAAATAAATAAATAAATAAATAGAGAAAATATCAAAATGTTATTAAAATGTTTTCTTAAAGGGAAAGTCCAACCAACAAGAAATTGGAGTAACACCTGGTACTTAATTGCTGAAAGAAGTCTAGCTATTTTGCAGTGCTCTCCTTTTTTTTTTTTTTTCTTTTTCTCCCCCTGAGGATACCCTTGCAAGGCCAGATAGATATTTTCTCCCCCCTGGAGTGGAACTTACTTGCAGTTGAGGACCATCAAGCCGTGGGGTAGTGTCACCTGTCCTGCCAAGCAGGTCAAATCAATGCAATACTGATATGGTAGTGTGAGCCACTTCCCCTCCATGAGCTCCCCAGACTGCTGCTTCTCTTCAGCTGCTCTACTACCTACTAGAGCTTCCCCAGGTCTTGCTGTTGAATCAGATCCTCAGCCAGATCACATACAAGATGTGATGGGAACAGGCTGTCTTAAGCCTTATTATGTAAGCCAGATTTTTCATTTCCATTGCCACTGTAAACCATTACCATTTTTCCATTTTGTGGAATGCCTCTTCTTTTTATTTTTAACAGAAATGCCTCCCATACACAATAAAACAACATATGTAAAATGTTCAGGTCTGCCTGTTAGCCCTTTCTACTTATTTCCTCTTCTTTCCACTGAATGCCTACAGGGTACTTTGCTTTTGTATGTAATCTTTTGGGAATTTGTCTTCTTTGTTTGCTTTCTGTTTTAGGGAGGTGATTTCTCTTTTTAAGGTGTTAGACAGCAGATTTTTAAATCAAAAGAAGCTATTTTTAATGCAATATATAAAATTGATGAGGCCTTAAAAAGAAGTTCCCCATCCTCCTTCCTCCCCTTCTGCCCTTGAAATCCAGATCTTGGGAAGATCAGAAAAAGAGTCTGGTGAAGAGAAAGGGAGCGAAGGAAGGACAAGTAGACACGGTTGAATGTAATTTCTTGTATTTCCATTTTAAAGAGTGATCATGTTGTAAAGGAGCAAAAATAATGTAGATAGAGTAACATCTGTAAGTCTGAGCAAGCATACTTCTGGGCTGCCACCCTTACCCAATAGAGAACCGTGTATTTCTGAAATGAAAAAATATATTGTAAAAGAGGTTTGGCAAATGTTAGTCAAGAACAACGAGCTGGAGAAACTACGGCAACTTTTGGGGAGCTGGTAACAATTGATCACATGCAGTTTAAGTGAGGCTTTACTATCCAGCAGGTTTGTGATAGTGCCACAGGATTTGATAATAGGAAGCCACAAGGAGGTGTTAAAAGAAGCACTTAGAGGCTCCTGAGTTTTGACAGCAAGAACTCAGGAGAACTTCAAATACTTAATATTCCACTTTGATGAAGGAATAATTTCTCATGATGCATTACACTGGCTCTTTTCCTTTCCTTCTCCCTGAAAAGCACAGTTTTGTTTGGTATTTGATTCACACTTGCAAGCAACTGTTTCTCAGGTTTCTGTGGGTGGGCTCAACCTATTTTCATTAGTGAGGAGGTTGCTGTATCTGGCAGTTGAGCATGGGTAATCATGTAAGAGCAGTTGGCTACAAGTAAGAGGGGTTGATACAGTGAGTCAATAAGATGGAGGTTAGTGTTTCTAAATCCTGTAGGTGCTACAGGACGCTTTGCTCCTCCTCACCTAATCCTTTCAAAACAGAGAGCAATAAATAGTACAAATATTGCTGTACTCATCAGGAAAGCAAACCACCTTGGACTTTGTTGAGTATCAGAAATCAAATCTGCTGCAGAGAGGTTTCATTCTATTTGCATGTATGGAGTACAGGCAAGAGACAGGCATTTGACTGTAGCAGCCCTTGCTGTGAATAGGTTTATAAAAGTGCCCTGCGTGTAAGTAGGGCACCAACACCACATCAGACCAGCAGGTCCTGGCTCCTCCTTCAAGGCAACCGAAAAATCCCCTCAGCACTCCAGGGCAGGCATAGGGGGGCAATACACATCACCACCTCTGGGTGACAGAGGTTTACCCACCCCACCTTCACAGATGACGACAGCTGCTTAGGGAGTCTACAAGCTGCAAAACTACCAGGCTACAGCTGCTTGCAGGTATGGCAGACCCCACGGGCTGCTATGAATCAGGCTGGGGCTGTAGAGGTCTTGCATGTAAGTAGGACAAGGAGCCTGGCAACACCTCCTTCAAATCTGTGCCTTGGGAAATGTTGTTAATGCTTGATCTGAGGCAGAGATTGCTCTAGCATTGCTCTGGTGGCTTTGCATCCCCAGGCCTGTGACTGTGGTCACTGTGCTTCTCCATGTGCCAAGAGTATAATGAAAGACCAGGGTCTGTGTGAGGAAGGAACAGAAACAAAGGGTTTGGGCAATTTGATTCCCCACAAGGCCTCAGTCTGAAAGGGAAACTTTCCTCTTCATACTTGTTAAAAGTTAGAGGACCCAGTCCTCCTTTTCTTCTTTCCAAATTGGCCTGGCTGTAAGGACTGGAAGATGGGGACAAAAAACTAGGAGGGAGATATATGTGGGAAGGAAGAAGACCTACTTGTCCTATAATGGATCTGAGTGTTTAGTTGGGTGTTGGGTGTTGTTTCTTTTTTTTTTTTTAATTTGGTAATAGCAACCTCTGGCGGTTTATAGCAACCTTTACAGTTCTGTAGTGAAGAGCAGCTTGCTGTAGAGGTGCCTGTGTTAGAAACATCAGTATCTGCTTCCAGATGGAAATTGTACTTTAATGTGAGCCAACTTTCCAAGATTAGAAAATGATCCCACTCTCTTCTCTTACGCCCAACTCAGTAAAGAACTGACCTCTTCCCCAAACAATACCTAGTATTTTCTTTTTATGCTTGGAATATGCTTCAGATAATGTCTTGTTCATGATACAGTAAAAACAAGGGGCTGCTATTGAAAGTGAGGCCACATCTGGCCCCTTCTTTGAAGGCTCTGCCAACCGGCTAGTGAAGACAGGTGCAGGAAGTATCATTATCCCAATTTTATAGATAAGGAAACAAGGTGCAGAAAGATTGGTTCCCAATCTGAGTGGTGTATACAAGGAACAGACTTGAGTGGGGTGGCAATCTGTACTTCAAGACCCATGGAAAAAACAAAATGCATGCAACAGATGCCTCTGTTCTGGTTTTGTTATCATAGCTTACACTTCAGGAACAATGTGGGAAACCTCATTACAACAAGAACGTTATAGGCAGAAACATCCCAAACATTTCCTGCTGTATTCTGCCTTTTTAAATATAATATACACATGCTTAAGTCCTCGTGCGTCTGCTGTAATACTGAGGGCTGGTGTAAGGAAAGGAAGACAGGAGCATGTTGCAACAGTTGTCTGCGGTGAGAATGCAGTGCGTGAGCTCTCCCTAGTGGGGTCACAAATGCCTGCACCGAAGGAGCTCTGGCTGGTCGTGATGTATTTGCTCCATAACTTTCCTCGAGTACCCACATCTACTGGCCAAGTATTCACAGGCGTCCTGTTCTGACAATGAATTAGGTGCAACGAGGACCAGTGAATCAACGAAGAATCTTAATTCTGAGAGATGCACAACTCTGATTTTGTGTGACCCTCCTGGTGACTTTAGGATCCCTGAAAAGATTCTTTTCTGCTGTCTACAAGAAAGATGAAGTGAGTGACACTGTAATTTTTTTCCTTTTTTTTTTTCTATCTGTGTAGCAGCAACTTCCAGTGAGAGTATTATTTCAGTTTCTCAGTGTTATTCAGTTTTAATAAAAAAATCTTGATTTACATCAATATTTGCAAAGCAGAGGTCTCCTCTTGCCCCAGTACCCAAGTATACAACAAATGATAGTACTACTAATAAGTGAATGATATCTCTTTCCCAGCACTCTGAATCCTGGATGTGAAGAAGCCAATGATTGGAACAGACCATGATTTTAGAGGAAGGGGCAGTCACATAAAATTTACATGTATAGATATATTAGCTAATCCCCTGTTACTCGTTAAAAATCTTGCTGGTTTTCAGCTGGAATTGTGGTTTACTGATGGTTCTGCAAAGGTCATAGACATCGTCTCTTCCTAAAACTGTATGGATTTTGGGGGTGTGCTAGCCTTCCAGAGTATGAAAACAGAAAGCTGCCAAGTGAAGGCATACATATTCAAATGAGAAATAAGATACATGTATTAAACACTGAAGGAGATTAATCACTGAATGAACTAGTCCAGAAAGGGACACTTTCTTCATCTCCTAATATTGTCCAGGCAAGTCAGGATACTGTGCCAGAGATAGGCGTAAGCCCCTAACATGTGCTATTGGATTCAGTGTAACAGTAACTGCATGGACTTCCCTGGCCTCTGGATGGACTGTATGAGTTAATGGTCTCTCTGGCTTTAAAACTATGAATATATAAATTATAAAATCTTAAAGAATTGGACGAGAGTTATTTACAGCACAGATGTGCTGAAATTTTGCAATAGCTCCTTTCTCAAAGTGAAAAAGAAATTATTTAATAACTATTTCTAAACAGCCTTTTGTTCATGTTTTTCATGATTGGATTAAACCGTATTTTTTTTAGATCAAGCCTGGACTATTTGAGGTTACATATTTGAAACGATGAAGACACCTGACTTCTACAGAGTAGTGTGATCAAAGTAGCAAAGACATGACTTCTACAGAGCAGTGTAATCAAATGTCTTAGCCTCAATAGCTTAAGGTAATCAACAACACCTATGAGTATCTGTTCCTTAAACAACTATCTCTTTATATTAAAATAATTCCTCTGCTATTGCATAACATTAGTTGAAGAAAAAATTCAATGAGATGAAATGAGTGTCTTCATTTTTTTCCATATTCTCATCCCCACTGAAATTTCTTCAGGTATTTAAACCTAGTACACACGCACACACACGCAAGTAATTGCAAATATTTATGCTTATCTGTTTCCAAATATATCTTTTAAGAATGTCAAAGTCTAAAACAACCTGGTGAAAACAGAGTTCCCATCAAGGTCTTTATCTTGTGGGGAGCAAAAATTGTACCACTGACCTCAAAGAATTTTGGAGGAAAGGCCTTCAGAATGCTGATTTTAAATTAAATTCTTGTCTTCTGCAATGCCACTGCTGACTTGTTGACAGGAACCTCTACAAAGTTTATTTGAAAATGAACAAATATTTCCCACATACATCCAATGCCTGAAAAAATACACATGACTTGTCGCTCAGCTCAGCACCTTATCAAACATCATACTATCTTTGTAGAAGGTGTCATATCTGCAGACGATTTTAAAAACAGGTTTATCTTCTTATCCCATAGGAACAATCACTTCCAAGCCTTAACAAATATTCAGAGAATCCATTTCAAACTCTTTAACATCTTTGAAGTTGTCTAATTTAAATGTTCCATATGTATAATGCAGAACAGAGTGGTAAAACAGAGGAGCTGTATACTAAAATCCTGTAGGGACTGTGTGAGGTACAGTGTGCAACTCTTGGACCAGGACTGGAACATGTCAAAATATTGACTTCAAGCCAAAATGTTGAACCCATAGCATTTCTAGGAGAAACAGTTTGACGAGATTGGGACCAAAGAGAAAAGACATATGGCACTGACTATATTTCTTTTCACTATCTAATGCATGTTAGCTTGTCTGTTCTAAAATTCCTCTTATAGTGCCTACGGCTTCTGACAAACTAGTCAGTAACTACAGCAAAGACCAAGAGGAGCAGACAGAGTAACTTGAACAGGTTTCTCTGTTTTTAAACATGATTTGTTGTTAGCTAAAATCCTCTCTTAATCCTCACATGCTTCTCTAACCTCATGTTCCTTCCTTCTTTTACATGTAAGACCGGTGGTTAATGTCTGGAAGAGGATACCACTTCTTTCCAAGTCGCTCCAGAGGTCTGAAAGCTGAGGGGAGGAGAAGAAATAATAAAACATGTTTAACTGCCATTATGGTGCTGTTTTTGTGCTGTATATGACAACACAAACTGAAATAGTGCATAAGAAGCGCTGTTATTGAAAATTTGAGAGGACATCCTTATATCATCACAGAGGTGGAAGATTCTTCTTTGGGGAAGTATCAGCTCATATTTACATTTTGAGGGGAAGTATAGCTCAGTCAGCATCTTGATTGCTCAATTTTATTTCAAAAGGTCTAGGACCTAAAGGTGGTGGTGACTGCCAGCAGCCTGTTTCACTGCCAGCTGTGTCCTGGCAGAAGGGTTACATCTGGAGTTTTGCATACACTGACATTATCTGATTACAGGGGCTCCCAGTTAATTTCCACAGCGCTTGCAGTGAGCGAATCCTACTCCAGGAAAGGTTTAGGGTCTCCACCTGTCTTTGCATCCACAGCCAAGATTTGATCTAAATGCCTCTGAAGTTAATATAAACCTTTCTTTGACGTCATAACCATAAAGTCTTTTAGTCAGTCATATCTATGAACACACTGTTTATTTAAAAATGTTTTGTGAAAGGAAAACAACAGCTAATCCATGTTATGATTTCACTTCACAAGGAAAACTGCCTGTCTACCAGTTCCATCCAGGCTAGGGTCCTACTGTAAGCAACATGTTCAGCCCAGCTATCAATGACTGCTTGGCTTTCAAGCAGGTCTGCAGCGGGCATTTGAAATACCAGATTCACCTTGTGTTGGTGGCTCTGAAGTAGAAGATAGGACCTCAGGGTACTACTTCCATTGCCAGACATTGCTTCTTCCGTGATCAGTGCAACAGCTCCTTGCATTACCTTCTGGAGATAAGGGCACCACAGGACTAAGGGCCATCTCTGCCAGCCCAGTACCTGCTGAACACAACAGGAGCCATCCCACCAACTTCTGTAGAAGATGGACCCAATGCTGGGAAAAAAAACTTCAGAGAAACACATGCACAAAGAACACTTAAATTGTTGTCTACAGTCTATATCCCCATTCAATGTTTTCTCATCAAGCAAGAAGGCGTGATCGATTACGGTACCTTACACCACCAAGTGTTCTACTCAGTCCACACAATAACTGTGTTCAGAGGTTTGCACCTCTGCTTCTAGGGCAACCTTGTTGAATCTTCTCCCTGACTTAAAAATCCAGATGTGAAAGAAAATATAGTCCCCTCCATGCTCTTATATGGATGTAACAGAAGTACACCCATGCACAGGGACTGAATGTTTGTCCTGGTGTCAGAAGGATTGTACTAAAATAAAGCATAAAATAATCTAGAGTCTGGGTGGATGGGCTTCTGACCACGGAAGAAAGAATTGCCTGCATTTTTGAAGAAACAGTAGCATATGTAAAAGTAATTTTTCAGTTGAAGGACTTTGGCAGTAGGTAAGAAATCATTTCTGATGCACCACATAATGGAAAAAATGGCTCACATCCTGGACCAGAACCATCCAGTCCAGAGGAAGGTGATGAGACAGCCATTCCTGCCTGTGTGTGTCCGTGCACAGTCTGTATGTGCTCCCACGCATGTATATAAACAGACTTTCATTAGGTAAGACAGAAAAGATGCCTGGCTTTTCATCACATTTTCTGCATGTGCTGTCTTTCATAGGAGGTAAGAATGACAGGATAAAACATACCTGTGTTGAAATGTAATCGTAAATACAAAAAAGTCTGAAAAAGTAAAACTAGCTTTCACGATACATGGAGAAAAGTGTCACTAAAGAATTCTATACCAAGAGAAAGAGAAAGAAAAAGAGGATATTAAAAATGGAGATGAGAGACATCTTTGTTATGACTCTGCTTTCCTTCCCTTTGGCCCTTCCTTTTCTTTCTTCAGCACCTTAGTTTTAATTTTTCACCCTGTGTGTTCTCCCTGAATCAATAATAAGGGAAAGACAAATTCCCTCTTCTTTCCTCCTCCGCATTCATTAAATAAATAAATAAATAAATAAATAAAAATATAGGAAAGGAAAAAAAAAAAAAGAAAGAAAAATCTGATGTTCTGCTTTGATACCTTTCCAATTAATTATGTGTAAAATTCAGGAAAATATCAAAATCAGATTCAGAACTACAAATGTGTAATTAGCAATTGTATTGGAATATCTTTTTTTTCTTTTCACTATCAGGAAGAGGAAATATCATGAAACAGGAGACACCTGTAACAAATACAGGACAGCAATGCTCGGCAGTCCCAGCCCTGGTGAAATCCATGGGAACAGAATTGCAGCCAGGTAAAACCTTCTCGCCGTCTCTTTTATACCAGTCAGTTCTACCCCTCTCCATCTATTTTAAAAAGAATAAAATATTTTTGATCTGCCTTCTGGTGAGTGAGAGGCTAACACCTGTTGTAGAGTTACCCCAGCACGTTATCTGGGGGGAACTACATGTTCAATTCTAAACTGTTCAGATTGCCTCTGCTTCTGTTGTTTGCATTCAGTAAGATCCAAGAACAAAGAAAGGATGATGCAGAGCACCCTGAATGTTTCTAAAAGTGTCTTCTTCTGCAAATACCCTCTTCTGCAAGCTGAGGTAGGAAGAACTGAGGGCCTGTATCTCCACAAGACTCACTTCTCTTTAAACCAGTCTGACTGCAAGAAGGGATATTCCTTTTCCTCCTGTCTAACCTTGGTATCCTAAAGACATAGGTGACCATTTTTGTCTACTGCAAGACCTATTCATGCTGGTAAAGCATTTATGTTAGTACAACTTGAACACCTTGCCCTCGTTATAGAAGAAGATCTGTATCAAAGGAAAGGAAGTACTTCAAAATCATTTGAGTTCCAGCATGTCATGACCCTGTGTGCATGCCCACTCTGACCCCAAGGTCTGCCTGCCTGATCTTGAGGCCAAATCAGACGTGGTGTTGCTGTGCAGCCTTGAGAAAGAGCTGTGAGAAGCCTCCTCAAGGCATGCCTTCCTTCTCTGGAGCTCTTTCCTTGAGCTATGTTGCAGCCATGCCTGTGCTTGGTGCTGTACATTGTTGATCACAACCCACTGACTTGCCTTCCTGGCTTGACCATGGACCTACCCCATCCTTTCAGGCCTGTCTGGTGACTGTTGGACTCCTGGCTGACACAGTGTGCTGTCACCAGACCTGCCCTGCTCTGCTGGCTTGGCCACCAGGGATGGGTCCTTGCTGGGGGGGCACGGCCCTGGCAGTATGGTGTCACACTCAGCTCCAGCTGCCCTCCCCTTGCAGAGCAGCACACTCCTGCCATGCAGCTCTGTACCCATCTTCTGTAAACCTGCCATAAGGACAGGACTGGCTTACAGCTCTTCCTATTTGCAAGCACTGTGTCCCTGCAACCTCACACCTGGGTTCAGCAGAACCAACCTCTTTCATACCTCAACGAAGTGAATCCAGCAAACACATTTCTCACCAAGGCACACAACACTGTCAGCACAGGATTGCTCTCAGGTTTCTGTATTATATAAGCTTTAATCTTCTGTTAAAAGAACCTCTATGTTTATCTCCTTGAGTTAATTCCCCACTGCTGGGAAAGGTTGGGAGAGCCTACCTGTCCTGTCAGTGCTTGCTCCCTTCATCTCCCCTGGAGCCTGGCAGATCTCATCCATGCTCCCTAGGTGGTCCCTTTCCTCACCTCCTTCTAGGACAGCAGTACCTTTAGCCTCCCCATTCACAGGCATGGAGTCAGTTCAAGGCTATTTTCCAATAAGACAACTTTCCCTGACATTCTATGAACATCCTATTGCTATGTCTTAAGACAGGTTTCCCCCTTTACGGTTGCACTGTAAATATCACTGTGCCTTCTGACAAGGTAATGTTTTGCAAAGAAATCTATAGCTGCACATTATTTATGCAAAAAAAAAAATTACTAGTTCCTTTTTCACCACAGTTTGCATGAGCTTCATTTGCAACATCCAGGGCTTAGTCCCAAACCATTAAAACTATTGCTTAGAGTAGCTTCTTGAACAGGCCTATACTAAAAGCAAGATATGGGGAAAAAAAAGTCCCATTTGTCTGCAGATGTTAAGGGCTTGATCGGCCTCCTGTGGCTGGTGCCTGCCATATGCCGTCTGGAGGCCCAGCATGGCAGCTGCTGTTCATGTTATAATGGGTGTGTGCAATAGCAGCCTGGCAGCAGTCTGTCCCTGTAATGGTTGGACAGAGGATAAGCAATGCAGGACTGTCTTCCACACCAACTGGATTTAAAAATAATTATAATAAAAGTAATATTCAAGGGAGGCTTCCATTCTGCTCATCCCATCTGGCTTTTTTTTTTTTTTTTTCTCTTTTTTTCTGCTTCTTAAAATACTACAGCAATTGTGAAGGTCAGGCAGAATGGCAATTTTGGCTTAACAAATTACAAACCAGGAAGATAACATGGGGATAGTTTCTTTTTGAGTCTTTCTTTCTCAACTAGCCCATTTTAAGGCAGGGGGTGGAAGAAGGGGGAGCTGCTCAGCTGACACAAAGAAAGCAGCTTGAGAAGAGGTTATCCTTCTCTGCTATAGTGCTGCAGTGTAGGTTAAACTTTGCTCTGTTGACTTGTGGTGTTCACATGACCCTCTGGGAGAACAAATGTCATCTTGGGTCATAAGCTTGTCAAAGGGGTGATGTCTGACTGCCAGTGCTAGCTTCTTCAAATGAAAATACTCTAAGAAAAACTGCAGCAATGAGCTCTAATTTCTTCAGACGTGGTCCCAGCAGATGCTGGACACCTCCTGTGAATTAAGTGTCAACAGGAATCAACAGCACTCAATGCTGTAAGAAACAGTGATCTTCACTGGCTAAGTGATGATACTATTCAGTGACAAAAAAATATGTCTGATACAAGAGATCGCAAATCCTCAGCAAAAAAGGGATAAATGGTCAAGGTGACTGCATGTGTTGATATAGTAAATCCTATCTGAACACGATAAATATCTCTCTAGCCCTCATTACCATCTGAATGCTCTCTAGCTACATTTTCATTTCACTCCTGTGAAATCAGGATGAGCTATTAGTCCGATTTTACAAATGGGGTGCAGTTGCAGTGTGCACCATGACTGTTCTTCTGCCCATGAAACCTCTGCATAGGTATCCTAAGCACAGCAGTCTACATTGGTCTCTACAGATCAATGGGTCTAACATATCTGGCTGGCTAATTGCAAGTTGCTCCTTTCTGCTTGGTTTCACATTCAGCTTACATTCTGTGGACCTAGCACTAACTTCTTTATTTTTTAACAAGGAAGCAATTTTAAGTCTTTGACAATAACGTATGGGAAATAATTTTGGTATTCCCCTTGTCATTCCCATATCCCAGCAGACTCTTAGACCAATATGCATCCCACTGAAATTAAACAGAAGTTAAAGAGATGAACAGCCCAAGAATGATATCCTCTATTGCCTTTTCATTTTTACTTTCCTGGAGTCTGTCTGTCCTGAAGTGGCAAAAACACTATTTGCCTTGTTTCCATGCTGGCAAATCACTGAGCTTCACTTTTTATCTCAAAGGAAAAAGAGAGAGAGAGAGAGAGAGAGAGAGAGAGATTAGATATTTGCAATGTTTGGAATTTTGACTGTAGTTTGTGTCACCAAGGTGGCTGTTTTCATGCAAGGAAGTCTTTACAAGCTCACATTGCCACGAACCTCCCCCAGTTAGCCGACTGCTCCCATGGCTGATAAAACCTGTGACAAGGAGGTGACCTTCCCTCCTCCTAATTTAGCACATTGATCTGTACTCAATAGTCTTTGTTTATGCTTGCATCTTGACTCCCACTTTAGCCCATTTTTCCCTGCCAGTACAGTGATAGCATACTGTCTCTTCATTGTGTATGTTCTTTTCTTCCTAGAATAATTGTAAAGACAGACAAGATTTTCTTTATAGGAGGCATTTTGCCCTTTACTGACCCTGGTTCCTGCTATTCTGTCATGTTAGAGTGCCTCTGAAAATCAGGATGATCAGAACAGCAGAACAGAAGTTTCCTGTACATATTTTAGATTAAGAAGCTTGTGAAGCAACCTACATATGCTGATATTGTATTTTTGAAACAGAAATCCAGATTTGTTGTTGTCCCAAAAGGGGGGGGTGGGGGGTGGGGGGGTGGAGGTGACATTTTTTTATAACTGAGTCGAGAATATCTTATGAAATCTTCATAATCATCGAAGGAAAATGGAGGGATTTAAGTTTGAATATAGAGAACTAGTTATGTTCACTTGGTTTTGTGTGCATTTATCTCTTGAAATCATGAACTGAAGGGATTTGTCATTTCCTCTGTTTGATTGTGGGTAACTGCATTTGAAAAAAAAAAAAATGCGGTCACAGTTTGGGAATGATTCACAGACTGAAGTTAGGCACTATAAATTGGCACATGTCAGAGAACCACATGGATCATGGATCTGCACATAAAAGTCTGTGGTTTTTTTTTTTTTTTTTTTGGCATAATGTCATACACTGCTTATCATGAAGCTTCAACAGGCTTAGGAGTAAAGACCAAATCCAGTCACATGCTGAATGATCATCACAAGTTAGCTTATTATTTCTTTGCAAGATTTCACTCTTTAATAGAGAATAAGACTTTTTTGGATGACAACCCAATGAATGGCATTTTTTAATTGCATCTTTCCACACACCAACACCTGGGTGTAAAGGCTGCTGATTGTTTTCAAGACACTCTTAAACTGTGTTGAAAGGGTTCTGCCTGCTCCAAGATGCAAACAGCGAAGTGCTTTGGTTGGGCTTGTTGCCTTGGAAGCTATTTCACCACATGTACTTAAGTCACTATAAGCTGTGTTTTTTCATAAATGTATTTGGATGCCTTTATTCCCATGAGCTTTCTGTTCTTTCCATGTTGACCTCTCTCGCTCTTTTTATATTTGCTGTCAATTGCTGGACATTGTGTTCACATAGCAGCATGAATAGAAAGGAGCTGTGAGGGAGAAAAGCGTGCCAGGACCTCTTCAAAGAGGTGACACCAGCCACTTTTTGCAACCTAAGGGTGGTTTCCTGAAATGGCTGGAGCAGAGCGCCCCCAGTGCCCTGCCCCAGCTGCCCCTTGGCCCTCCCAGGAGCCAGCAGCCTGCCCGAGGCCTGCCCGAGGCCCGCTGCCGCCTGAGGAGCACAGGGCACAGCGGCTGGCAGGAGTCTGAGCCCAGGGCTCCCAAGGGGCCAGCGCCGTGCCCCAGGCGGGGCTGCAGGGGAGAAGGGATGGCAGCGGGGCCCAAGCAGGATGAGGCAGGAGCAGTGCAGGCAACAGGGGGGTCTCTGCGCTCCCAGCTGGGCTGGGACAAACCCCGGGGGTGGCCGAGGGATGGGACAGGGCAGCCCCAGCTGGCTCCGCAGGAGACTCATTTAGAGCTTCTGATTTGCTTTTTTAAGTGTTGCAAATATAGATCATTCTTCATACGCATTTGTTTATCTGGGTGACAGTTAGCATGGGCTGCCATCCTATCTGCACCATCAATTTGGCAGATGTTAATAGTCAGGAAAAAGGGATGGTACTCACTAGGGAAAGGCCTGTTAGGTGTGTTTCTAAGGTGTAGTAACCATGCTGCACCACAGTCCTTTGTTTTAAGCACTAGTCAGTTTGCAGTGGTGTTCAAAAACTCATAGAAATTCTTAACCTGTCCTGCAACGGACATGATCAAACTGGGAGCAGTTCTTTCCACAAAGAGATCTGTCTGCAGAGACCACTTCTACAGTACTACATGAGAGCTAAGAACACGGCATTTCTTCTTGCTGGGAGGGGAAGAGCTTGCTTTGTAGTACATTGTTCTGAACTTCATCCTCAGTCCTAGGTGGCTTTGGAAAGGTTTTTGAAGACACATAGTCTGGCTGGTTTACACTTCTTTGTGCTGTGGAGCACTGCTGAAGAGGGAAAGAATCCCAGCTAACTCGAACCAGGCTTAAATTACACATTGTAAGCAACTCACTAAGCCTTACATGCATCTCCAGCTGTTTTTAGAGCCATTAACCAGAACACACACCTGTATTGTCTACACCAGAATTTACCATAACAGACTTTTAGAGTCAAATTAAATACCACAATACAATTTATTTATTTATTTATTACCTAAATGCACAAGTCCCTAGCATGAACAGATCTCATACTGCTACTGTAATAATTTGCTGGTTGGTACCAATTTCAGCTACAGAAGAAAATCTAAAATATACTAGAATTTACACGTGGAAGGTTTTGTTTTTCTTCATTTGAAAGCAGTTTATTTTTGAATGCCCAAGGGTATCTATTTTCATTACCACATGTGGTTTCCTGAAGATGATTTTATAAATTTTTTGCTGATTCTTGCTTCTCTGCAGTTCCTGGAGGTTTTATCTGTAACTGCAGAGCTGTTCACTGCCCCCCACCAGCTAGCTGTCATAGAGAATGTATTATTTAAATTTCTGTTGGAAACTTACTTCTCTTTATGAGTGACTTTCCTGTGAATTCTGGAAAGTACGACTTGTTCCGATTGACCCCTCTTGGTATTCCTCCAGAAATGATTATTTCTTCCTCATGGGTCAATCCATATGCTGATCTGCTTTGGTTCATTCAAATTCCATCATTTTTTGCTTTTTTCCTCATCCGATCATTTAGACTGGCATTCAATGACAGGATGACTCTTGGTTTTAAGTCATTATGGGGCACCACTGACTCCATAGTGAGATAATACAAAGCACTGATCTGGAACAAACTCACTCTGCTGTCTCAGATATGTTAAAATGTTGTCAGGGGGTAGTAGACTTTATATAAGATTAGGTGTTGTCTGCCGAACTTTTGCTGATGAGCTGATGAGCATTTGCACACAGGCTGTCTTTATTTTTCAGTGAGCTTACATCTTCCCTAATGAAACAATACATCTTCTCTGCATCCTCCTCAGGAAAAAAAAAAAAAAAAAAACTTCAAGCACAAAAACCTGAACAAACGGAGACGTAAACTGAAACCTGACATAACAGCGTGGAAGATGCAGTCTAGACATCACCAGTTTGCAGTCCTGCTGCTTCCAAGAAGGTCAGCTCTTCCTCTCACTTTTGGCAATGCACTCCTGTACCCAGTCTCACATCAGCACTAGGAAGCCCATGGCTACACGTAGCTACATTACATTGAGGTAATCATGGCCTGGGCTGTTTAGAAAGCAGTTGTTTTCTTCATGCACAAGTTGCCCTTCCACCATAGCTCATCCCCCTCCAAATCATGTAGATCCAGGCCCCAGCAGGGCTGAGGTGTAAAATGGAGCTAAAACAAAATATAGTGTTTTAACTGGGATCACTGTAATGCAGCCTTAGTAGGGGTTATTCTGACACAAAAGAGAAGTTTAGTGGACTTCAGCACACCACAGATGGAGCAGCTGGAGGAAGAAACATTTTCATCTGCTTCCACTGCTGGAGAAAACAAACAGCAGCCCTTGTTCTTCTGTTGTCTCTCTACATTATCATTCTTTCACTGACAAAACCAAAAGAAAGGGGATACTGCTCAGCAAACAACTAGTGCTTTTAAAAATTTATTTAAAGCTAGATTATTTCACAAAATCTGGTTTACAGTGACTGTAAAATCCTCTAAGTTTGACCTGCCACGTCTATACCACTACAGTTTTACAACTCAGCAAAGGAAATGACTTGAATGAGCAGTTAGATTTTTTAAGGAATTTTCCATCAGATTTTCTAGTGGTTTGTCCTGAGCTTCTTTTAACAAAAAAAAATGTGTAAGGTTGGGGGGAAAAGGCTGTCTTTTGACTGAACAGGTATCATATAGAGTTCTCCTTGTTCCTAACTGAATGAGTATAACATCATCTAGTTTCCACTTACGTATCTTTGGGGCATGGAGAATTCATTTTGTGCAATCTTTGCTTCAATCTCAGTATTCCAGAAGATGTGGTCATGCCAGCAAAAGCATTCAGTGAGATATTTCTGTAAAGTGAATGCAAGTGAAGCAAATTCTGTCATTTGTTGCTGAAAATTTCCTTTAACATTTTACTCTTTCTAACAGAAAAAAACTGATAGTGACATATACAATGAAGGAAAGACTTGTAATTTCTTTGATGAACTACATTAATCTTAAATTCAGTTTGTAGTATGTAACAGGAATGGTTAGTCCTTTTCTTTTGCTTCTATCCCAAGACACAAGTCCTCTAAACTCCATCATACTGGTGGAAGATTACAAGTCTCACTGGAGTCAGTATTTACAGCTTAAAGCCACCACAAACCAAAACACAACATCTGTCATCTGGCTTCAAGTTTTTGCGCCTATCCAGATTAACAGTATGGAGCAAGCATAGGCCAGATTCCCAGCAGCTGGAGTGGCCCAGTGAAGCACCTCCAGGCTACGGGCTCTTTAGTAATCCTTGCTTTTCCATCATCAGAGCCTGCTTCTGGTGCAGGTTTCTCACCTTTCCCACCAGAACAGCAGATCAGGCCACAAGTCTAGTTCTGAAGAAGTGGTCAGATGAGACAGCTGAGCTGATGTAACAGCTGGCACTGAATGTAGAAAGGGGAAGTCCTGTGGAGAGCCACATCTTTCTGCAAGCCCTCCATGATTTCTTTCTTCTCTTAGTAAGCCAGTTCAGGTCATGAACCTAGCATGCATCTCAGTCCCTCTCTGGGGGAGTTGGCTTTCTGCTGGAAGAGTGAACTGAATCTTTCCATCCCCAAGGGCTTGAGTGTAGTGTGAGAGACCACAAGGAGGGTGCCACTGCAGCATGCATCTGCTATGCCTCAAAACTCTGAGTAGCTGCTTCATAAGAGGTCATTTGGCAAAGGTTTTTTGTTTGTTTGTTTGTTTTTGTTTTTTGCTTTAACAAATGACTGAAAAGTAATGATAATTGCAGGTTCAGTCTCACACATACACTTAACAGCTCAGATGTTAGTCTTTTATGTTAGCAAGTCTTTGGCTGGACAGCAGATGAAAACTGGTCTTCCATTTTCTTCTTTTAATAAGGATTTCCTTTTTTAATAAGGGAAGAATCAGACAAATATGTTTGTGACATTGCAGAAAAGGATAGTTTTCAAGTAATTCTAAAATTTAAAAAACTTCTCTAAGTCCTCAGCTGATAGAAAGCACAAGTCACAATTATTTTCAAAAACTTCTGAAATGACCTCATCTACTGATGTACAGAAAATTTTACATCTTATTCACATACATGGTTCCAACAGAACAAGAACAGGTGGAAATGCTCCACTAGTTACTATGAGCAGTTTCTATGTTTGATTTTAATCAGGAGTTCCTTGTTCATCCATCCAGGCCTCCTGCCACCTTTGCTTTAACTTCATGTCAGGATGGCCTATTATTTAGCTTCAAGGACACCATCCTTGAAAATCAGCCAGCTTTCCCGGAAGCCTCTTGTCTTCACGGCCATATCTCCTGGGATGCTTCCCAGCAGATCTCTGGAGAGGCCAAAGTCTGCTTTCCTGAAGTCCAGGGTTGTGCTCCCGTTATTTTCCTTGCTCCCTCCTGTCAGGATCCTGAACTCCGCTATCTCTTGTTTACTGCAGCCAAGCCTGCCCTGACTTTCATGTACCAGACCAGTTCTTCCTTGTTTGTAAACAGTAGGTCCAGCAGAGCATCCCTGTTGTTGGCTCCTCTAGCAGTATCATTGGTGTCCATGTGAAAGAGCAGTATGGTCTGAGGAGTCACTGTGTCCTGGACTGAAGCCCCTGGCGAGCAAGACACCTCCCTAGGTGGCAGGTCACACAGGTAGATCAGGGTGTCTGTCTGCCAAGGCAGGGAGTCTCTCACTACCATTCCCTCACCACTGCTTGCTGCTGCTGCCAAGCTGGGGATTCATGGGACAGAGCCGCCAGCTCCTCAGCTGCTGCCAGGGCCTTAAGCCCTGTAACAGCAGATCTGCAGGTGGAGCAGGAAACATCTTCCTGGTGCTAAACTTCACAAGCTTCCAGCCTTCACCATGAAGGCAGCCTGCATTTCCCAGCTTGATAAGCACAGACCTTGCCTGCCCCTCCCTTAATACAACTTGGTCTTGCATCTTAAGGGTCTTGGAGGACATCTAGTCCTGCTTTTTGCACTATCTGATTCCATGCAGTGTGCTGACCTCCTGAAGCTAGTTTACACAGACCCACCACCAGTGCGCAACTGCTGTGGCCAAAGACACCCTCTCCTTGTGCTCCAACAAGAAGTCCCTGGTTTCCTTGCAGACCCAGATCTGCAGGGATGCATCCTCCCTTGAGTGCTCAGTCTGGGTCAATGTCTTTGATGTATCATGGCAGAGGCTCCAGTCAGTGCTAGGCAGCACGCTCTGCAGTGTACTACCACCAGCACTGCTGAGCACCACCTCAGCAGATCTTCTGGTTCCCTTCTGCATGAACTGCTGCATCTGTTGGCCATATCTGTTAGCTGGGCTCTAGGTTTTCTCTTACATTTCCAGTTCCAACTGTCTCTGAGAAAAAATCATACTGAGAAAACATTGAACTTAACATTTTCACATGTAAGAAACAAAATTAAGAGGAAATGGAGTACATTTTAGCACCTTACTTACATTGAACATACTCTTAGCTTCTTTTGCAGAACTGAAATTCTGTTGTTTTACCAATTTCACTTCAAAACCATCTAAGCTCTGAATATTGCACTTACAATAAAGAACAAAGGCTGTGAAGGGATATGTCTTGAAAGAATCATAGAATCATAAATCATAGAATGGCTTAGGTTGGAAGGAAATTTAAAGCTCATCTAGTTCCAACCCCTGTGCCATGGGCATGGACACCTTCACTAGATCAGGTCGACCAAGGTCACATCCAACCTGGCCTTGAACACCTCCAGGGATGGGGCATCCATAACTTTCCTGGGCAACCCATTCCATTGCCTCACCACCCTCTGAGTAAAGAATTTTGTCATAACATCCAATCTAAATCTTCCCTTTTTTGTTTAAAACCATTCCCTTTTGCCCTATCATTATCTGCCCTTGCAAAAGGTCACTCTCTATGTTTTTTGTAAGCCCCCTGTAAGTACTGAAAGGCCCCAGTGAGGTGTCCCTGGAGCCTTCTCTTCTCCAGGCTGAACATCCCCAGCTCTCTCAGTCTTTTTTCATAGGAGAGGTGCTCCAGCCCTCTGATCAACTTTGTGGCCCTCCAATGGGCCCACTCTAATAGGTCCACATCCTTCTGGTGCTGGGAGCCCAAGACCTGGATGCAGGACTCCAGGTGGGGCCTCACAAGGGCAGAACAGAGGAGGACAATCACCTCCCTCAACCTGCTGGACATGCCTCTGTTGATGCAGCCCAAGGTGTGAGAGCAAGATGAAAAAGTGCAACTCAAGCCAACAGACAGGAGGCAGTGGCTATGCCTGTTCCCGAGCTGTCATAGTTGAGACACATCTTAGAAAGTCCAGGTGAGGGATACAAATGCAGGTTTCAATGAGTACAAACCAGTATAGCACCCTGCATTTTAATTTGAAATATTGTTTCTATGTTAAAACACCAACCCTATGGCTTGCTAGAATAAACTTACAAAAAAAAAAAAAAAGACAAATTTGGCAGATCTTGTATGTCTGGAAGGAACAAGTACAAATTATAATGTTCTAGGCAAGCACTGCATTGCACTCTGCAACATCTGAGGGATCCAGGACCTGGGAGGTGTCCAAACTTCTGCAACTGGTGAGCGGGAGTGGTACTGACAGTGCTCTGAAAGCAGGACTAAACTTGTGCTTTCCTGTAAGGAGCAGACTGCAGAGAGGAGCCATCTGCACCATCAAATGGAGAAACAAAAGGGAATAAAGCTGTCTTAAGTAGAAACAGCTGAACTGATAGGCTTTTGCAAGGTAAACAAGAAAAGCTTAAACAGCAGCTATACCTGTGAATTCATGAGAAGGGTCTTTCCCCAAATAGACTCAGTAACATACAGTTTTCAGGGTAATAGATACAAAGAATTTTACTTAGCAATTGACCCAAGCAATATAATAAGTAACGACTTACATGATAGAGGTATAACCTTGAAAGTGCATGTGCTATAATAAGGTGAAAGGCCAAAAAAGAGAAATACAGATTCAATTACAGTTTCAAGAAGAATTTGAGCATCCACAGATCACAACCTCAGCATGAATACAGTTAAGAGGAACACAAACTTTTTGTGAGATCTCTTTTTATTATGCAACCAATACAAAGAGTTCTAACTTATGTAATTACGTATGATCACATTGTTTTATTTTACTATAAATGAAGCAATATGTATGTTTACAGGCACGTTGACAATTCAGCTTTTTCTTTGCAACCCTCAACCAGGAAAACCTCTCCTCTCCTCTCTTCTTCTGTCCTCTTCTCTCCTCTCCCCTCTAGTTTACAAAATGGACATTGGCACTAGGCCAAATGAACACAGTGAGAGGCATCTTCCACTCATCTCTGAAGCCCTCCAAGAAACCCTACAAGGACAGGAAATGCTGAGGGTCCCCTAGAGAGCAAGGAAAGTTTTTCTCAGCATGTATTTTTTTTCTTTACCTCATTTGTAAAAATTTGATAATGCTTGGCACCTGTCACGCCTGATTTCAGGATATAGTTTTGGACACCTGTCTGGGCAGAGTCATTGCCATGTTAGAGGCAGTCTTGCCCTGTCTTCTGCTCCTCTCTACACAGCTCTTTTGTTCTGTTGCACATCTCTTGGATTTCAGCTACTTTTCCACACCACTGCTCTTGGAAGTAAAATCAAAAGGTAACAGAAACAGCCATTCAGGTCTGATGAGCCATAAAAAAAGATAGAGTAAATCTAAGGACCTGATCAAATCTTTCAAAGAGGTAAGTGAACAAGAACCTTAAAGCACTGACTTTCAAGTCTGCCTGCTGCTTCAGGACAGTCCCTGGAAATAGTCATCTCAGATCCCAAACAAACATTCTCCTTCCTACTTCTGCTGTCTTATAAGTTCTCTCCTTGCATTCTTTTACCTGTGAGTAGTCTGGTAAAGGGAGAATAAATATTTTGAATTTCTTTTAAGCCCCTATCCCATTGGATTTCATTGGATTTCCTATCCTATTGGATTTCAAAATACCATCTTCAAATCACACCTCTTGTACTGTGTATCACAATCTAGAGAACTTAAGGATTTGCCATAAGGAACAAATCACGCGGCCTCACCCCAAAACCTTAACTTTCTCCTGTTATAAAGTGACAGGATTCCGTTAACTGTTGACTCTCTCAACTCACTTATTCCATCACAATCATTATAATAATCTGTTGGAAGACTTAGGTAAGTTCAGTCAAGTACCTGCAGGAATGTGCTAAAAGCTGAAACAGAGCATACCAAATATTCATATAATTTGATGCATACAGCTGCTAAAAGAAATTAAGTCAAGGGAAAAATGAGTATTGGCAAGGTGAAGTACAGTGGGTCTTGTTTTTAGCTAGTAAAAAAAAAACATCAGGTGTCTGAGTAGTGGTTACCTCGAGCAAAATCTGAACTGTAGCTCAGTAAAACCTGTGGGTAGGGAGTTCTTTGGTCCTGGAGTCTTCTGGGAACAATGATGGGAGCTCCCAGAATTCTTCCAAAAGTTAAGATTAAGTAGAAACACGCAGTGGAAAAGAGATCTGTTGTTTCAAAATGCAACTGAAATGGGATGCTGTAAGTTTCACTTTAACTCATTTCATTTGTATATTTTAAGAGTGAAAAACTGTTTTCCATTTGCGAGATTTTTACTTTGCATAGTCTTGTGTGTAGAAAGCAACTTCTCTGACTCTTCATGATCATCTTTTTCTTTTCCCTTAAAAGCATTAGTTGTAATCCATGGTTTTAAACAACCACCTGAATGTGTGAAAATGTGCAGCAAGGTCAGAATAGTTACTTTGTTCAAATTTATTTATCTATTTATTTATTTCTTTTTTTTCCAAGTAAAGCAACTAGAAAAGAGCAAGGCATCTTGTGACTGCAGTTAGTGATAAAAGGAAAAAATAAAAACTGGAAATGTCAGCTATAACTATTAAATAGGTCTAAAACTTCCACCGAGAAAATTAAATTTCAAATGTGCCACCCTTTTGGAACAGGTGGGAGACAATGTGTGAAGAGAATTCAACCAGTGGATCATTTTTAAGTGAGTGATCCCTGTGATTAATGGCTATTTCCTCATCTGGGTACTCTTTCTAGTTACCTTGTATCAACATTTGGCTGCAGTAGATATCCTTGTGGGTATAGTTGCTGCATAATTGCTCTCCCAGTTAGTAAATACAAAAGACTGTTATTTGTTAGTTTGGAAATACCCCAATATGGGGAGCAACAGTTCTAAGGCAGTGAAAACATCATTGGCGCTAATTGTCCTTGCTTGTATTTATATAATGACTGGTAAATTTATACAAAGTCTCTGCTCTCCTGACAGGCATCCAAGCTCGGCTCCAAAGAAGGGATGAGAACTAAGTGGTTTTATTCCACCTACGGGGAAGCTTTCATGCATCAGTTCAGACCAATATCTGGGTAACTGTCAGACTACACAGGCAGGCTGCTGTAGCCAAGCACTCATGCACAGAGTGTTTGAAAAAAAAACCCAAAGCTAACTTATTTGTATCTTGACATAAGGTATTGGTCACATGGGGAAACATGTCTCACGCAGGGGTTGGTCACAGCAGGGTGGTGAAAGGAGTCCCTGTTTCAAGGGTCCTTGCAATGATATCTTCAGCTGTAGTGAATGAGACTCTGTGAACTGCTGTTCTGCTCAGTCCTAATCATCCAGATGACCCATGGTTCCATGTGACCTCTCCAGCACACGCATTATCCGTTGTTACTAATGATCTTAAAGTATATTAATTCATCTTAACTTATCCATGCATGAAAGATGAACCTGCAGACTCTGCATCTGCAGGACCAGTTTCTAGTGACCATTTACCTGTGTTCAAGTTCAGCAAGAACTGCCTAGGATTAGACAGATTACACACCCATGATGTCAAATAACAGTTTTTAAATTGTTCTCGGCACAGCAGGATCTGCCCTGGGAGGAATTCTTCAGGACAGACAGAAATTCTCACCCTGAGACCTCCTGCCCCTCTTAGTCAAATATTCTGCTGTGAGGGTGGCTAGGAGCTCAGCCAATCACCTACTTTCAGGTGGGTCCATTTTTATAAACCAGTTCATTATCTCATCTATGAAAATAACTAGAAGTGGAGTCTCTGGACCACCCAGAGAATTAATGACTAAAGTGAACCAGGTGTGTACACAGGCGTTGCCCGGATACCTAGGAATACCATAATTATAAGTAAAAGATTACTCATACCTCACTTGTAACTTAAATCCCATAACTCTTGCAAAACTTTGGTCTAAATAAAGCAAGAGGATCAGCTTCTGTTGTGAGAGGCAGATCTTCAGTCCTAGACACCAGCAGTCATTCCACTCACTGCTCAACAGACGACAGAGACAGCAAAACTTGACCCTGGGTTTGTAAAAACTGTTCAGGCAGAACAGACCGACCTTCCTTAGGAAAGTGACCTTCAGAGAAGTCATAGTGACCTTCTGCAATGGGCAGAGGAAAATAGAGAAAGCAGAACCCCACAGAAAGCACAGCTTTTCTCATGGTACAGATGAGCTGGATGAAACTGTGAAGTCGGCTTTGCTCGTTTCTCTGTCCACCTAAGTCCTGCTATAGAGCCAGGCCCCACACACAGCTCAGGCCCCCAAAAGGATGTCTAGTGCAGTGACATCAAACCCAGAGAATATGGTTATTTTCTACCATACATGGAGTCTCAGTGATTTCCTGGAAGGAGGAAGATGTTGCTATACAATGTGCTTGAAAAATGGTAGTTCAGACATAGAAAATGTAACTAAGAAATTTACTGGGTATTAAACATGAATGCCCGGGTGACCACTGAATTGTTTTTCACATCTTTTTCCAGCTCTGAACTCTTCAATTCCCTTCCTTACCTTTTTCAGTTCTAATCAGAATTGTGATAAAAAATTATAAAGATCTTTTCCCTAGGTTTATGAATCTTCTCCAGCATTTATCAAATGTAGCTAATCAACAATAGTGTTAGTTATAGTGGCAATGTGTTTTTCTGATGAGTCTGGTTTTAAATCACTCTGTGCCGTTGCTGCTGAGCAAAAGGGTGGTAAATATCTTTATGTACTTCCGTGTTTCATACTTCCAAAGGCTCTGGCCCAAACACTCAAAACATTTGCTGATGTTTTCCTTAACACTGCTGTGTCTTATCTAAAACAGACAGCTGTGATACAGTCACGAGCCCTTTTCATCTCTGTTTTGCCTTTATAGAAAGTGTCGCATGAAAACAGAGATGGAAAAGATGTCATGAACATTTCATCTGAAATATCTGTCAGTTGGCATGTTTTATGCTCCCTGCACCAGCCTGTTCCTAGCTAGAAGTGAGCAGCTGCTTTCAAGGAAATAAATTACCAACAAAACAGATTGCCCCAAGAAAGTACGAGACTGCTCACCAAGCAAGGTCAGACTGAGGCCACAATGCTGGATGTTGAGAACCTTTATTGGTGTACTCCAAGCATCAGCTGCTACAACCGTTTTGTTCTTCCTCTGATGCAAAGGAAATGGTGAGGAGGTGTTGTTCAATAAGGCAATGTGAACAGTAAGACATCCGTCTGTGCCTGCAGACGCCCCATTCAGAAGTGCTCTCACAAAGAGAGCAAATGATTTTTTGTTATGGATTCTTCCAAAGACTGCTATTTCAGCCTTTTCCACATTTCACTGAGGCTTTGGGAGCAGCTTCTATTATGGTTTGATTGATTTTTAAGGAACACCATATTTTAAAGGGACAATATTTCTTTTGAAACAAGTAGTATTTTTCCTGAAAACTTACAGCATACATTTTGCTTTGTGAAAACAGTCACATGGAGAAGTAATTCAAAATGAGAAGTAGGTAACCAGTTATGTTTCTCAACTTAAGCAGAGTCCCTTCTGGCATCTTAGAAAGGCAGAAAAAGTTTCACTCACCGGAAATTTTTCACTGTTGCCTTAGCTGAGTGATGGCTCAGTATCCTGACAGCTGTATTCTGAATGACCACACCTTCCCAGCTGGTAAGAAATGTATTTTTTCATCACATATTTATTGGATATTGGATTTATTAGACAAATTAAAATTGCTAATACTATTAAGAAATCTAGTTTATTACTTAACCTTATTATAAATAAAATACTGTGTTTCCAAACATGTTGCCACACACAGGTTAGGTTATCGGTAGTATATCTTGACATTAACTATAATTCCCCTGGGATGATAGGTTGCACCATTATTTTTTTTATCAGCTTGTCCTTTTTCCTTCCCCTCTACCTTAAGACACTATCACAGCCCCCCATCTCTGTGAAATTTAGCCTGCTACTACTGTGAAACATTTTTGGTGTTCATCATGTAGTCAGCTTCCAAGTGTTCAACTGCTTTTGGTAGCAGTGTTCTAGAACTGACTTCCTTGGTAGACCGATCCTTTGGGCACAATCCTCATTTTGTACTTAATCACTTGTATTTGACTTGTGCCTACAGACGTGTCCTTTGTGCAGAAAGGAGCAAGGTAGACTCTGCTTCAGTTCTGTTAGCACAGAAGACTTAGTTCCTGCAATTCTTGGTTCTTGTCATTTTGGGGAGGGTCTAGGCATGGTGCATGCACTCGACAATTTCTGTAATGTTTGTTTAGAGCACGTGTTATGGTCCAAGCTGAGAAAAAGCCTACACAAGATTTCAGGCCACCTGACATCCCCTCATTGCAGGTTTTGACCCCAAAACAACGAACAAAAAAATCAAACATGACTACTTGCTAAGGTTCATCTATGTGTTCTCATTTCTAGTATACACTGGGAAAAATAAATCATTGATTAATCTGAAACAGGACAGGGTACGTCTGCTTTCAGCAGTAGCCATCGCTTGAGACAAGACAAGAGACTTGATCTGAGAACTCGAAGTTTCACGTTGATTTTTTTTATTATTAGCTTGAAGCAGAAGGGCTTCACATGCATTGTTAACTTTGTTGTGCAGTTTCCCTCTGCATTTGTGTTCTTCATTTTCTTAGCCAAGAATCAGGCTTGTTGAAAGATTTACACATCTATGGTATGTCTGTTATCGGATCATGGAAACTTATGCATTATTCCTGAAATAAAGGCTTTTTTTGATCCTTTGCAACTTCCAGGCAGATTTATTGGTATTTAATAGTGGATGATTGACAGATGTCTGAGATAACATTGCAATAAAAATTCACAATTTGTGAAAACTGAATAATTATAAAGGGCTGCATCTACCAGATGCCATTTGAATTTTTCTCCTACAGACAACAAAAGCAGCATAAACTGTTCTGCATCAAAAGAATAGTATTTTCATGCTAATCAGTGAAATGCATGATGTTCTACAGCCAAACTACATGGTTGTAGTAATATCCCTCTCTAGCTAGTTGGACAGATTTTTAAGCTATGATGCAGGATGTTAGACATATTTGTCATGAATCTGAATATATAAGATGTTTCCAATTGTAAACAGAAGCTGCAGGTGACATTGTTTGAGAACATTGTGGGAAACTGTGCCTCTGTACTCTTTCTTCTGTCTTCTGTCAAAGAAAGCTTAAGTACACCGATGTTTTGCTACCAGCAGTGCTTCCATGATATTCCATGATCACTGCATAACATCTCTAACAATACGTCTTTTTATGCAGCAGAAATTCTCAAAATGGAGAGCCCTTATTAAAGCCTGCATTGTAAAACCAGTTTGATTTTATAAATGAGGAGACATACATACCAGACTTGTTTTCTCAGCTGTGACATTGTCTCCCTCTTCTGTCATGCAGGTCTGATGTTTTACCTCATGTTACAACGGCAAAGCTAGCAAGTGTGTTTTCAGTGTATTTCTGTTGAACAGGAGTTGAGCAGTAGTTCTATTTGCACAGTTTACTCTTTGTCTCCTTTTACTGTCTCTTGCAGACATACTGATCAAGCTAAAGTAATGTATATATGATGACTAATATCTTACAGCCTTGCATTTGTCATATTAGCAGACTGGCTGTGCAGCAGTTTGTTCTTTGTTTGATCACATTTCTATGGGCAAAGGTCTTCTTTTCCGATCATTGCTTAAAATACTTATGTATGGGGTAGCTTGGCATGTGCACAAGCTCCTCCACACTTGGCCTCCAGGGACTTCCTAAAAATATTCATCAAAATATGCTTTTGGGTGTAACTCCTTCTGCATCTGACTGCATAGACTAAGTCTCTGCAGAAACAGCCTTAGTTATTCTGTACTGACTGATAAACGTAAGTCTTTCTTCTGCTGAGTTAGGTGTGTTTATTGGACCTCTACTTGCTTCTGAGAGCTCTTAAGCCTCTGGCTCATTCACATCTTACATTTTGTCACATACGACAGCTGCTGTACCCAAACCTGCCTGAACATCTGGTACTTTCAAAATGGTTGTTCTAAGCTCTGCATTCACCACTAGATTTACCGCTAAATTAACCAGACAGTTGGATAACAGATGTTTAAGTTTCCTTTTGCCGACATAATGGCAAATTATGTTCCTCTAATTCCATATCCAGATGATGGATGTGCATCTTGGACAAATCTTTTATTTGTTAAATTTCATATGACTCAGAAGATGCAATTAACTTTTCTGGGAGTTCAGTCATGGCTATTGCCTCCAGACAAGAAAATATGATTTCAAACGGCTACATATTGGCCCTAGTATGCAGGTAACCAGTCTTTCATTCTGCACTTTTCTTTTGTCCTCCTTACTGTAGCATATGACTTGACATCACATTTCCTTGGTACTTGGATCTATTGAAATTGTGCACATCATATCTGTTTTATTTCAGAGAATGACCCCGGGCTCCTTCACAGCTTAACTCCATAGCTTTGGCAACAACTCCTGCAGGAACTGGAATATAATAATATAGAGGCATGCATATGGAAAATCCGTCTTACTTCTATAACTTTTGTAAAGTTTTTTTCTTCAGTTATTCGATGGTGTCACTTTGCTACCACTCACTGCAAGATTCCTGCTTTCAGTAGTCTGATATCACTCTACAATAGATGTAGGGATTTTGCAGTTGTTTTCTTTTGTCTCAGGAACAGTCCTTCTGATCTTTGCTATTGTGAAATTGTTAATGACATAGGTACAGATATTTGAAGAGTAATTGGCTGTCTCCACACAGGACTCACAAAACACAAAATCTCCCCTCTCTCAGGAGACACTGTATTCGTCTGGGAATCTGAGATTTATGTAGTCCAGCTAGTAATCATTGATAAAATTGAAAGGCTCCTCAGTGGGTATATGACTGCCTCATGATGTTAATATTCCATGGTAAACTCTTAGACCTGGACGAAAACTTTAAAAGTATTATTTGCGGTAACCTGTGAAATACAGTTTTTCTTAAGTTAGATGGGAATTTCTGTAGAAAAAAAAAAAAAAGTAGTAATTGCAGTGTCTTCAAAAACTCCATATAAATTGTCTCACTAGAATTTTAAAGCAAAATGGCCTGATGTCATGGTAACATACACAATTATGAATTCCAAATTTTATCTTAAAAGAAAAAAAAAAGAGAGTAATTTTAGAATTTGATTAAAACTTATTTGATTTCCAAGCAAAATATCAAGAAATAGATTTAAAACTAAATGTGGCACTATCCAAAGCAGCTTTTAAATATTCCTTAACTTTTAATGCACAATTTTATTGTGGACTTTTATTTTAGTGCACAATAAAAGTCTGTCACTGCTTAACAAACTAATCTTTTTCTTATCTGTGACATGTCTACAGACATAAATGCAAAAGTAACTGTAGTGTGCAACCAGAGGGGTGAAGACTAGTGTTTTTTATTTTAATCTCTGATAATTTTAATACTGCCTCTAATAAACACTTCTCAAAGTACAGTGAAACCCAGGTCAGGTCTTCTCAAGATCTTGCACTGAAATATTATTAATTTTCTAATTAGAAAATGACTGATTTCTTGAAAGCCAAGCCTTTCATGAGACCTGGTGAGGATAAGTACAACCCTCAAGCTGGGAAAGCTTCTCTAATCCATTAACATTTGTTACCATCAGCCTCTCCCTGGAGCTAACCAGCACAGGCAGTGTGCAATTTTGCTAACATAGCTGAGTTAAGGCACTTGTAGCCTGGAGAGAGACAGTGTGGAGCCTCCAAGCTTCCTGTTGCACAGCTGAGGAACACACAGTTCCACCCTGTTTCTGATGCTGGGGCAAGGAACAGCTTACGACTATGGACCTCAGAGAGAACACTTGGATTTGCTCTTGCCAGCAATTGGGAACAGGTCTGGAAATCTCTTTACCTGCAGTTCCACCATGTTTTCATTTTTTGTAGTCCTTTCATAATCATAGAATCATAGAACCATAGAATCATAGAATGGCCTGGGTTGAAAAGGACCTTAAAGATCATCTAGTTTCAACCCCCCTGCTCTGGGCAGGGTTGCCAACTACTAGAGCAGGCTGCCCAAAGCCACATCCAGCCTGTCCTTGAATGCCTCCAGGGATGGGGCATCCACAGCCTCTCTGGGCAACCTGTGCCAGTGCCTCACCACCCTCTGAGTGAAAAACTTCCTCCTAATATCCAACCTAAATCTCCCCTGTCTTAGTTTGCAACCATTCCCCCTTGTCCTATCACTATCAACGTGTGTGAACAGGCGTTCCCCCTCCTGTTTATACGCTCCCTTCAGGTACTGGAAGGCCGCAATGAGGTCTCCCCGGAGCCTTCTCTTCTCCAAGCTAAACAAGCCCAGTTCCCTCAACCTTTCTTCATAGGAGAGGTGTTCCAGCCCTCTGATCATCTTAGTGGCCCTCCTCTGGACCCGTTCCAAGAGCCCCACATCCTTCTTGTGCTGGGGGCCCCAGGCCTGCACGCAGTATTCCAGGTGGGGTCTCACCAGAGCAGAGTAGAGGGGGACAATCACCTCCCTCTCCCTGCTGGCCACCCCTCTTTTAATGCAGCCCAGGACATAGTTGGCCTTCCGAGCCGCAAGCGCGCACTGCCGGCTCATGTCCAGCTTCTCATCCAGCAGGACCCCCAAGTCCATCTCCGCAGGGCTGCTCTCGAGTTCTTCTTCTCCCAGTCTGTATAAGTACCTGGGATTGCCCCAGCCCAAGTGCATCACCTTGCACTTGGCCTTGTTGAACCTCATGAGGTTCTCTTGGGCCCACTTCTCCAGCCTGTCCAGGTCCCTCTGGATGGCATCCCTTCCCTCTATGGTATCAACTGCACCGCTCAGCTTGGTGTCGTCCGCAAACTTGCTGAGGGTGCACTCGATTCCGTCGTCTATGTCATTGATAAAAATGTTGAAGAGCACCGGTCCCAAGACCGACCCCTGAGGGACACCGCTTGTGACCGGCCTCCACCCAGACATAGAACCATTGACGACAACCCTTTGGCTGCGACCAGCCAACCAATTCCTAATCCACCTAACAGTCCATCCTTCAAATCCATACCTCTCCAATTTAGAGAGAAGAATGTGGTGAGGGACCATGTCAAAGGCTTTGCTCAAGTCGAGGTAGATGACGTCCGTCGCCCTTCCTTTGTCCACCGATGCCGTCACTCCATCATAGAAGGCCACCAGATTGGTTAGGCAAGATCTGCCTCTGGTGAAGCCATGCTGGCTGTCCCAGATCACCTCTTTATCCCGTACATGCCTTAGCATGTCTTCCAGGAGGATCTGCTCCATGATCTTCCCACGCACAGAGGTGAGGCTAACCGGCCTGTAATTTCCCGGGTCTTCCTTTCTCCCTTTCTTAAAAATGGGAGTAATGTTTCCTTTTTTCCAGTCGCCGGGGACTTCACCCAACAGCCATGATTTTTCAAATATGATGGAGAGCGGTTCAGCAACCACATCAGCCATCTCTCTCAGCACCCTGGGATGTATACCGTCTGGCCCCATGGACTTACACACGTCCAGCTTCATTAGGCGGTCCCGGACTTGTTCCACCATCACAGTGGGATGGAGTCCGCTCCTCTCACCCTCTCCTCGAGTTTCAGGGTCCCGACAGACATAGGAGACTTGACCACCAGTGAAGACTGCGGCAGAAATCAGAAATACATTTTCTGCACATATGAGTATTTCTGCACGTAAGGATATGTGTAAGTATTTGCATACATATGTATATGTATGCCTATGCATATATTTGCAAGTTTTGGTAAGAATCCTTTCAATATTTGCTGTAGGTATGGAACAGATATTCCTGATTAATTCCAGTTTTTGGAATTCAGATCTACTTGATAAGAGGTGAACTTATCTAATGAGCAACCACTGTTCTGTGTTTGAAAATTAGTACATACCTACTGCTGGCATTTATTACAGCATGACTCAATCAGAGATGCAGAAGTTGGTCTTCCAGTCTAAATGATTTTAGACTTTCTTTTCCCTATTTACACAAAAACTCATGCAACTCAACCTTATTCCACTTAATAAAAAGCAGCTATACCCACATTCAGTCATACTGCAAACCAATAGTTGCCAAAATAAAGAGCAAAATCTTCTCAGTTTTTACTATGGAAGAGCAGCAATGTAATGTTAGATCCATATGACATTTAAGAAGGTTTGGGGAAGTTAAAAGCTTTGTCAGCATGTAATACAATTGTCAAGAACTCTACTGACCACACAAAGGAGGAAAGATCCAGAGGTTGCTACCATTTTTATGCTAAGCCTACAAAATTAATGCAGTTTACCTTTCATGTTCTATGCACATGAATACTTTTTTTTTTTTTATGTTCATAACTTTCCATTAATTTAAACCTCAAAACACAAGTGTTTCACATCAGAAAATTTGTAGCTTTATAAATGTTCTGTCAACACCTTAGGCCCTAATTTAGCAAGGTACTTATGCACATGCCCTATTTGAAGAACTCTAGTAATTCTGATACATGATGACAGCTATTCTAAA
>VXAA01006215.1:15897-33798 GCA_013399115.1 Anseranas semipalmata | reverse complement strand
GGAGAGGAGAGGAGAGGAGAGGAGAGGAGAGGAGAGGAGAGGAAAAAGGGCTCCTACTGTCTTGACTTTAGTCTTAATTTTCAGGGAAGGATAGAAATCATCCATAACATAGGATGCTAAAATGAGTCTTTCTAGACCTGCCATATCTGTTAGGCCAGCCTCATAAGCCCCAGCTCAGGCCTTTGTCTTGCTGTCTGACACCTTGTTAGCTTGCAGAAGAAATATGAGATGGCTCTTCAGGCAAGGGAAGTGAAGATTAATAATGAGCCTTGCAGTTTTTCAAAGATACTGTCTTTCTGTCATTCATATTTTCCTTCATCCATATGACAAAAGGAATGGGAACTTGACAAAACTTGAATTCAATTTTCTCATTAAAAATGAAAAACAAAGACAGAACCTGTGCACTTTTCCATTCTTTTTTCTGTAGTCTCTGTGGAATGGCTGGCCAGTTCCCAGAAGGAAACTCCGCTGACAGCAAAAATATTCGATCCTCCATTTCCATTCTGAAGAGTGTTCCACATCAGTAAAAGAAATCAAGAGTTTCTGTAGTGTTTTGTATACACACATGCCAGCATCTTCTAGGACTTAGTTTAATAAATCAAAACCTTTGGGCTAGTAATTTTGTGCCAATGAACTTGCATCTCCTGTGCTCCCCTTGCAGGAATAAAGCAACATATTCTTCCATTATTCTCTGGATATTTAAATGTACTAGTATGCCAAAGTATTTACAATCAGTGCAAGTAATATTGATGACTTTTTAGATTAACAGCTACATTTTTAAAGTATTTGTTTAACTCTGCTTACATCCAAACTAATGGGTTTTAATTGTTTTTCTGAGTTAGCATCTGAGTAATAGCAAGTCTGCACTTTAAGTGCATTTTTGGAGTTAAAATATATGTCAGACTACTGTTATTAATTTGGAATAAATTCCTGGATAAATCCCATTTAAATCATGCAGATCGGATTTTTTTTTTTTTTTTTTTTTTTTTTTGTTAGGTTAAATAGTGCATGATACAACTACCATAATGTAAGCTAAGGAAGAGATATATCACAAATGTGAGCAAACTGTTCTAGACGTAATATCAAGAAAAATTGTCAAAACCAACAACCAACTTTGAATTTGTAGCATGAAAACTAGTATTTCACCACTTGGTGTCACTGTAGCATTTGATGTTTGTAATAACTTGCCTGTTTCTAGCTTTTGGGTTTTTTCCGTTGTTGCTAGCTTTTTTATACTGTAGTCATTGCTGCTGTACTTTAAAAAGAATGGAAGGCAGCAATTAGACTGGTAGCTGCTAATAGCCCTCGGATCTAATAATGAATTTTGTCGAGCATTCAGTCAACAACATAAAGCCTTGGGCACCAAACTGATTTGCAGTAAGCTGATTCAGCGATGGACAGAACTTGCACAACTCAAGGTGTGGAAATCTCTCAAATCTATTCATGTAGTTACTGATGAATTTTACCAAGTTCACTGTCCTTTTCCAAAGTACAGCTACATCCTTCTTAAAATAGGTGTCTTCAGACAGGGACACTTTTGCGCATATCTTTCTCTTGGTAACATGGACAGCTTTTCACACAAACTCTCTTATTTGAAAACTATTTGGGCTGTAAATTCATTTGAGTGACTGTCTATCTGTCGTGTAAAGTGCTTGGCATGTCAGATAGGGTTCCTGCCTTTCCTAATGTCCCTAGGTATTTGTCCTAAACTTTCTATGAATTGAAGAAAGAAACGAATGAAAATATGCCACTCTGAACTGAGAATATCCTAAAACTGAGGCTAGCAGATGAGGACATGCTGTACTGGTGATGGAGCAAATGCGTCCCTTGGTGCCCATAGGTAGCAAGCTGCAATTTTTCTTTTTCAAAGGGTACAAACATACAGATGTTTTTGAATGATTTTTTAATAGATATGTCTCTGCTGCTTTCCCTATTGTCTTTCCCTGCTTATTCTGTCTAAATGACCTCACCTGTTGGCTGAACATGCATATTTTAGTGCTTCATCCTTATTAGTCTCAAAGTAAAGTGTAGAAATGAATGTTCTAGTTGAAATATAAAATTAATATTGTTTCAGTTAAATATGCTAACACAGGATTTCTTTGTTTTCAGTTTTGGCTTCAAACCTTTACAATGTTCTGGCAGATTGGCAAGTTTATTTCTACCATCAGCCAGTGTAAGGGATGCTGAAGAGTGAGGGGCAGGCCATTAGCTTATGCTAAGCCCAACATGATGACTAGAGTTTAATTTAATCCCATTTCCAAATGAGAGAAATGAGTCAATAGAGTATTGACAAAGATACTGCATCCATGAAACTGATGAACTGGATCACAAACAAAAACAATTACTGCTCATAATTAGCATAATTAATGCACCAGTGTAAGGTAACATGGCTTAAGAGTGTATTGATTATATGCAAGTGTTCACCTATTTTGACTATTTGGAGAGAATAGATAAAATAATAAAGGAACTGGGCTCTCTTCAACAAAACTTCTTCTTCAGTCTCTTCTAAAAACCCTTTCTATAAGGAAGAAAAATAATGAGCCAACAAGCCCATCTTCCCACTTTGCAGCAACTTTACACACATCTTTCAGCCACATTATCTCACACTGCTGTGGGGTTGCAAAGACATCCTAGAGAATCAGATTGCTACTTGTGTCCTGCACACACATCCAGCCTCAGCATGTTAACTCCCATAATATCCCTATGTATAGCTGTACATCCACAGCTAAAGGTACTGGAAATGCTCTGGCCTGGGTCTTCATCTGAGTTGCCAGCATGATGGTTATTTCCTTACCACTTAGATCAGCATCACTAAACATAACCTACAGTGGTTACTGTGCTTTACACTGCTCTATAATCCTCCCATTCATTAGGAATTCTGATCTGACTTTTACAAAACCTCTTCAAGTGGAAAGGTTCAAGGGCTGTTGCTAACTCGTGCTAGTTGTTTCTGTTTATTTTTGCTCCTTTCAACAGAATTGCTTGCAGTGGTTTGCATGTGCTATGATTCCTTTTTGATTTACGTTAATACTTAGTGGGTTTTAAGTCACATTAAAGGCAGAACAAAGAAAACCAAATAGTGTGTAAATCATATTGCTTAAATAAATGTCATCAAGTGTGAATTACCATTAACACCTGCAGTCCTTTCTTTTCATGAAAGACAAGGTGGAGGCTTTTGAAAGGGAGGATCTGAACACTGAAGAGGACAATTATTGGGGAACAAATCTGGGATGGAAGAGAAGAACAATGGATAAAACTGGGGTATGACTAATAATATGATTGCATAAAATGACACACCCGCTTTTAAGAGGTTCCTAGCTCTTAACAATTTTAATTCAAAAAAAAAAAAAAAAAGTGTTGAAAATGTAAACTCACTTTGCCTGTTCATACTTATTTAATGCCCACAGTGCTGATACAGACTTTATGCTAAGTCAGGTTCTCTCCACATTTCCTTAAGAAAAATGAAAACAAAACCAAGCTTTTAATGGTTCTTCTGTTAATTAGACAGTAATTAATTTGTTTTTGCACAAATGAAGTTAACCTATCATCTTAGGAGATCGAGTGCAATGAACAGGGTGGGTATTAAAGACAGAGAAACCACAACTTAAAATTACATGAAGACTAGAGGAGCTGTCATTCCATGGTGCTAAGATACTCACTGGCAGATTACTTTTTTCAAATTTTGTTTTCTATATGTCTTAGTGAAAATTTTGTGTCTCAACAGCAAAACAATGACAAATGTTTTAACAGGCAAATTTAAGTCTAAGGACAACCGTGTCCTGTTTAAAAATGATAACTGTCAACAGCTGGTAATCAGATTTGCGTTTTGTAGGAGTGATACAATTTCTATACAAGGGTTAAACAACAGAAAAATAATCATCAGCCTGTTCTTGAGGTATTTTTTATTTGACTCATGAAATGATTTACAGAAAAGCTTCCTGACCCCTGTAGGTTTGTATGGGTGTCTTAGCAGTGACTATTGAACGTCTTTTTTCATCTTGAACATTTTATTGTATCTCACCACATGCCTTGGACAATCTCATTCCACATTGCACTTCTTCCATGCCCATTATTTTATAATTAATATAGATCCCTTATGTCATGACCTTGTCTTTTTTTTTGAGCAAAAAGATGGAAAGTGAGTGATGCCAAAGACAACCCAGCTCCCAAACCAAGAAGAATCCAGATTTTACAGGTTAAAGGATTCCTTCAACTAAGATAAGTGAAAGCAGAGTACATTATTCTCTAAGGTAGTTAATTTAGAACAGCTTAACTTTGATTGACAAATGTGTACTGATACTCTATTCTCTCCAGCTGGCCCAGAGCATTTGTCATACAATCATTGCAAGTGTCATGACTCATAATCTATCCTCTTTTCTGGCACAAGAAATCAGTGACCTAGGGGTTCCACTTTTATTTACTCTTCTAAATTGTATACTATCTACACTCAAACATAATTGTGCATGAAGAGAGTCATGGTTGCTTGATGGTTGAAAAAAGTGAGATCCGAGAAGATAAAGTAAGGACAAGCTTTATGTGAGGGCTGGTAAGCCATCTCTAAGCACTCAAGTGCAAGGAGAGGGGAAATAAAGGGCGGAATGTGGTCTGTTGGCAAGTTGTTGAACCGGGATGCCATACTGAGTGCAGAACGGAGATGCTTCTTTTATCTGTAATATGTCTCAGTCTGTTTAACAGCTTCAGAATTTTCTGAATTCTCTGGAATGCTACTTCCACATGAATTTCTAGTTCTGAATTTGGTTTAGACTTTCACATAATGGGCTAATTCAGAGAACCTATCTAATATGGCTGATATCTTTTTACAAGGAATATACATGTTCTATAACCAATGGCTGTATGCCTTTATGTTTTCTGTTCTTACACTACAGTTTCAGAAAAACTTAAAATAAAGGGACATACTACTATTGAGTCTTATCTCACTGCAGCTTGCTTGCTTCTCCCCTGAGTGGGCCTGCTGAGCTCAAATGAAGAGACTAACATGCATTTGGAAACCTAATGTCTAGTTTTCAGTGATGGGATCTGATATGCAAGCTACAGTCACAGGACGTAACAGCAATTACTCCCCTCAAAAATGGATTTTGCAGATTTCAGTACTTACAGAGTATGTGGCAAAGTGATGTTATTTCAGTGAATACCTCTGAAAGTATTTTGTGACAGTTCTTTGTATTAGACTAGTGAGGGCAAAGGCAAATACAAAGTGTATGGCAACTCTTTTATAAAAACAATTCATCATCCTTATGTTCGTAAAAGGATCCCAGCTAGATTTCTTCACCTAATACAAAGCAGAGAGAGGAACTGGGGCAACTGGGACAGGGCTTTAACCCACAGCTTGCTTCTGGAGTTGGATACTGAGAGTCAATCTGGAAGTACACGTAAAATAAGAATTCTATTATAAACTAAGAATTCTGCATACAACACTGTTCTGAAATAAACATGCTAGTAAGATCCAAACATAACATCTTGAAGTTTACAGGAAAGTGCCATCACTTTCTTTGTTTACTATGCATAAGAAAATTAAGTCAAAATAAGTTCTGAGTTGCAGAAGTATTCCTCGGTTTGCTGATAGTTAGTATTTACTTCTTCAAACAGGCAGGTCTCAGGAAGAAGAGAGGACTGGTTCCTCCCTGCTGTTCGTGTCTGCTGTGGTTATTTCTATTACCTTTCCTAAAATGGTTAGTTTCTTACAGCTGCTTTTCAAAGGGAGAAGCATGTGATAAATGAATGAATTTGAAGTAGGCCGTGGGTGTTACAAAAATATATCTTTGCTTTCACTTGCTACAGTGTCACACAAATAGACCTCTCCCATATAATTTACTCGTTTGGAGGCAGAGAAGGACCAAACATGTTTATTTGGCTCCATCAAGTGCTAGAATCATTTCTTCTGAAAACACCAGCATCAAAGAAAACGTTTGCCACTGTGGTCCTGTATATTGACCTGGTTGGCTTAGGGGAATATTCGATTCAAGAGGCTTGAAAAAAAAATTCATCATTCTGCATCTTCTCCACCTTTCTTCTTGCCACCTCACTGTCTGCCGCATTGCAAAGCTGGACATACATCTGTTGCAGAAAGCACTTGTGCTTCCTCATTTAGAAGGACAGAGTTTCATACACTCATTACCTACGCAGAATCAACAAAGCTGATCTGGTTATTTCCTTCCCTGATGCTGTCAAAGGTTTGTCTTTTTGAGCTACTGCAGGTCATCCCTCCCCTCTGCTCGTAAGCAAAAGCAGACCAGGGTGTGTTCCACCTTCCACCCCAACCCCCTCACCCTTTCCATATTGCTTCTTTATGCAAATAAACAGAAGATTCTCAAGTTCACATGCTTTAGGATTTTTATTGCACATTCCTGGATCCTTTCTAGAAATGCCAGCTGCCATACAAAGCACCTTAGTTGGAAAGAGAGAAACTTTTGCCCCTGTTTTATTCTGTTGACCAGATCCTGTTAGATTTGGCAATTTCTGACTAGCCTTTATTATCCCTTCAGCTGGTTGTTTGATATTTGAATGGGGAAATCAAATATGATTAAAAAAATCAATTTTATCAGGTGTATCTGTATGCTTGTGGTCCTCTGCCAAGGTCCTGAATGGAGTAGCTTTTTCTAAATCAGAAGGGCCCAGAAGTAAATATAAGAGACTGAGCAAATTGACTTTCCCTTCTGTAGGAGCTGATACGTATAAGCATCTGTAGCAACAGGGAAGAAAAATTACTTCCATATCTTACTCTCATAATTAAATTCCTCAGCAACTTGGAAAGCTCCTGCCAGGGTCATCACCCTGGGGATCTTCCTGCTGCACTGATCCAGCCACCAGCAGGCAGACCTCATGCAGCCTGCTGCGCGGAGGAGACTGTGGAAGAGACTGCTGCAGTCATGGTTCCCACTGATCTCCTCTGCTCCACCAACAAAACCCTGCATGTACTGTCACTCCAGTAGCAGTATGAGAGGGAACTGGGCCTGTATGATAGCAAATGGCACCCACTCCTCAGCACTGATGTTTTTCCAAGCCCAAATAACTAGCTTCTTTGACTTCATCCAAAGGAACAAATCCTACTCCAATGATTCAGGTGGTACCAAGCAAAAATAGCGCTGACACCTCCAGAGACTACAGCTCCGATACTTGGAAAACCTGCGCCAGGCCTGAGGCCCACCACCCCAATTCCTCCCACTGCATGGGGTCCTGACTGCCACAAACCCAGGCACAGCGAGGGGTGGAGGTGGGTCAGAGGCACCCACCCCTCTGCAGCCCACCCCGCATCAAGGAGGGTGTACCTGCAAAAAATAGCCTGGTGCTTTCTGGGACAGGCTGAAAGACAAGACATTGCCTTTATTGAGGGTTTTCACCTCATTCACTTACTCTGTAAAGCTAGTTCTGGGTTTAAAATTAAATATTTTAAATTCAATAATAATTTAAATTAAATAATAATTTAAATTAAATAAGATATCCAGTCTCCCTGTATTTGTTTTACGTGCTTGGGGTGTTTTTCTTTTTACTCTTAAACTTAGAAATCTCTAAATCATGGTCTTAAACTCTAAATCATGGTCTTAAGACCATGACGATATCTTTTGTGAAGTAATCTATGGGAATGAAAGTGCCAAAAGGGAAATGCATCCTTATTTTAACAACATCAGATGAAGGAAATAGATTAGGATCATAAACTGCGTAGGGCATTCCTGACCCCACAGACTGGGAACACAGCCTATGGCAGTAACGTGTGCTGTGCATGCAGCTGTAACCTCTGAAAGTAGTGCTGAGGATTTTGTAGCATATACCTTGAAGCCAGTCCTGCGGCTTGATGTGTGGAGCTACGGAGGGCAAAATGTTGAGGCTACTGGTACACCCTTAACTCCTACAGCAAATTTGCACAGAATATTAGACATACAATGCATTTTGTGTGCTGTGAAGAAGGTACAAATAGTTCCTGGAGAACACCCAAACATGTAAGGGTGCTTCTGGAATTGAGCAGTCAGCTTCTCTTGCTTCATTACTGAGACAAGGAGAAAAGGTAGAGAGGTTTGGGATTTTTCTGGAGGATTGAGAGGTTTGGGTTTTTGTTTGTTTGTTTGTTTAAGAGGGAGATGGATTGGTTTTGTTTTGTTTTTTGTTTTGTTGTTGTTGTTGTTGTTCTGGGTTGCAGTTCCAGTCACCATTCTCACATAGTGTGTCACATTACTGCAAAATAATCTTTATGCTAACTATTACACTTTGGTAATTGTTTAGATTTGCAGGTAGTGAGAGCAGTCTACCTCACATCTCCCTGTCAGTGCGAAGTTGCTTCAGCTGCCTTGTTTTCCAAATCACTCTTCAGGCATACATGCAAACGTGCTCAGCTACCTTCCTGTGTTGAACTCTGTGGAACAAGATCCTGATCCACAGATTTAGTGCATTTCAGGTAGAATAAACAGTGTTTGGGGTTTAGATCTTTAGAGGGTTTCCTAGTGTTAACCCAAATACAAATTATGCTTTTTTTATTCTTAGTCTCAAAGTTATGAGCACTGTAGAAGTAGAAATAGTAACTGCACAGAGTGCAAAAATATTATGCTACAAAAAGTAAAGAGTTACGCCACACTTCTACACAAAGCATGCAGCCGTAGTTAGACAAAATTAATGTGCTTTCTGACTTTCCATTCCCTGGGATAAATCGGGGTTAATGGAGTCCTACAAGCAAAGGCAGATGGGACGTCAGGCTTGGGGCCAGGGAGTCTGATGAAAACAGACTCGATCCATTGTTCTTACTGAAGCAGACAAAAACATGAAACAGAACAGAAGCAAATTGTGCTACTACATGAATGATATGTTAGCCCAATAGTGTGAAGGTACATGTGTGCAGAGGCTTGTTACAAATAAAAGAACTGGACTTTTAATCCATGTTGTCAGCATCAAAGCTAAACAATGTGCTCCAGCTCCATTTGTTTTTGTCCTCTGACAAAATGACAGTAGCATTTGTATGATCCATCACATCAAGCTGGATACAAGTGCAGGTAAAGTCAGGGCATGAGTCTTAATCCAGATGGAGTCTAGATGTTGCCTTGATGGGATAAGACACTGAAGCAACAAGGAGTCCCTGAAGTCTTTGAGCTCAAGTGACTTACAAAGTTGAACTCCAGGGCTGGTAATCAGGCCTGTGGCACTGCTTCCACACACATCAGAGTGACACCAGACATAACTAATATGCTTTCACATTGACAGAGGCATTTCAAGTCTCAGTAATCAGTGGTCACAGAACTGCATGGAAGACCTTACCATTCCGGAAAGCTTATGAAGTCTGTTGGGAGGCTGAGGAAAAAGGCTGTCACGGAAATTAAAGTGCTGCTTTTCTTCAGGCCCGGGTGACTGGTTTATGTGGCAATGGTTGATTAGCTCAGATTGAGCTTCAGCAACATTTTTACAGCCATTATTCAAACCCTCTTTGTTTCCTTGGGCTGGTGTAATCAACTTTCATGGAAAGGCCAGAAGAAAAATTCACAGAATATTTGTCAAACTCATCAGAACACTTCCTTCCAAAACAGTCTGTTCACATCTCAGCTGGGTTTTGTGTCTCCTTTAAAAGATCTACTCAGAAAAGTTTCGGGAAGTAAAAGGACTTTAAATTTCTTTTTTTTTTTTCACCTCCATTTAAGCCTAAGGTTTCTAATTGAGTTGTATGCCCTTGCTCAGCAACAAAGGTCACTTTTGAGAAGGTACAGTAGAGGTAGGGAACCCTGGTGAATCTAATCTACCTCTGTTTTGTGTGGGTTTCTTTGCCATACGGTAGCCCTTAGTAAATTCATGAAACTGGCAGCTGCTATTTGTACAGAGCTGATATTCCAAATCTTAGGCTTAGTAGTACCAGTTGCTCTACAACTGCACCTGGTATGTGGTCTGTATATAAACAGATCATTGTCATGGGGTGTTCACCTGTCATGAAGGTATGCCTGTTACATCAGCAGTATTAATTTTTCTGGATAACTACAATCATTACAGTGGGAAATACATTATCTACCCTGTCCCTGGAAGAGTTAGGCAGGTAAGAGCGCACCCTATAGCACAGTTGCCTTGAATTTCTTCATGGAAAATGCCCATGGTGTTTTGCTGTGTAGAAACATTTGTCTGTGAAGCGCTGGCACTTTCCATGCACAAAAGAAGAAACTGTCCTTGAAAAAGGATTCCTTCTATTCAGTATATATTACCATACTCTTCATGTGTTGTACAAGAAGTTCCAGTGGTTTAGGCAACCAAGTCTATATCAGACTGTTTATTCAAACTTGCCTCCTCAATTTCAGGATTTTTTTTGTATCTCTTAGAGAATTGAAGCTGTAAACATTTGTTGAAAGCTAGGAGAAAGCTGGAATGCAGTGACGGGAACTTCTGTCTGGCAAAGCATTGGTGCTGGGCAAAATGATCATGTTTCTGTGCCAGTGAGTGGAGAGAACCTTTAGCACAGTGAACACTGAAATCACTTCTAGGAACCTAAGCTGTTCTGAAAAAAAATATATTTTTGTTGAGTGTCTTTCATCCAGAGCTGCAGAATGAGTGAGGGAAGACAGGATCACACGTCCTGCTCTGCTCCTCCCAGCCTTCCTTCCTTGCCAACTTAGAGCATACTTTAGACCCATTTTCTGTAGTAGTTCAAGATAATATATTACACTCTCTGTTTGAGGTACATATGTACCAAAATGAAAGATAGAAGAGAGAAGGAAAATCACTCTTGTTGATTGTGATGCTGAAATGAGACCCTGTGGAACAACTCTCCTCCAAATTTTCTGTGTGATACCTGCAAAAGCCATGAAGCAAAGGGAAGGTGATTCAGCCATCATTCTACTAGCTATTTTAACAGTCTTCTGCCAACAGTACAGTAGGGAAAACACACAGAAACTTAGGTTGTGTGAGACCTTTAACAGGGGAATCAGTTATCTGATCAGGATGATCCTAGTGAGGCTCTGTTAAGATTTTGTGTTGACTGAAATTAATAATAAATGTTTGGCTTTATTGGCCTATTCACTGTGAAATCTTCTGTTTTTCCTTCTCCCTTCTTTCCAAATGAGTAATTTGGTTTAATATCAGTTGATTTATTTACAGAGGGATGCTTTCTAAACTTGAGAACCTGCTCAGATGACCAGCTCCCAGGCACTGAAGAAGTGGCCGTTGCACCAAGGGCACTGGGGCACCTTTACACTTTCATCATACAGAGCAGTTACACTGATTTATAGACCTGATGCAAATCTGTTTCTAGTGGAGAGGAATGTTTAATAGAAAAGACTGTCCAGAGCAGGATCATAGGTGAGTACAGACCTTGTTACTGCCTAAAGAAATACATACTGTGCACATGCCATAGATGTTCGCATGCTCATCTTGAAGAATTATCTTACTTAATATGAGAGGTGGGGAATAACAACAAAGCTGCAGCTCATTTGGCAGGTTCTCGTGGCACTGTTCATCACCCTGACCACAGATCAATTAGCTTAGGAATGGTAGACTCGTTCATCTGTGAATTCACTTTAAGGTCATCAAGTATTACATATAACAGATGAGTAGCTTTAGAAATAATGGAAACAATGAAGAGAATTTACAAACTGAGCTAACAGGAGCTCTGTGATGTGATGCTTCTCTATAAAGTCCTGCCTTTAATGATTTTCAGTGCAGGCAGAGTTTCAGACTGCAGATGTCAGATTACTATAAAGGTGTTGTTACTCCTCATACACGACTAACAGTGGTATAGTGACCAACACTACTGTGAAATCCCAGAGCTTGTAAGTAATATCATTTGGCCAGTTATGCTAAGGTCATATATTTGAACTGCTTATAACTCCTGTTAATGCTGGGAGCATGTACTTTCCAAATGGAGATGATGCCTTTAAGTGTTTGTTCTCCAAAGATATTGCTACAGAAATATCTACCCCTGTACCTACTCTTACTCTTTAAAAATAAAACCCAGAATTAATTAGAGTAACAATCACCTGACAGCTTCAGCGTTTCTAAAAATATATTTCTGCTGCAGGGATTTTTTTTAATTGACACTGTCTGATGGTAGATGTTAACTTAAAATACATTCTGTGAGGGCTTTTCCCCTCTACCTATTCTGATTTTACAGTGTTGTGGATTCTATAATAACCTAGGATCCCTCACAGGTACATACGGGCAGCTTCATCTTGAGTGAAACACAGATTAGACTGTGCTCTGTTCTGTTCTCACTCTGAGCAGAAATGTTTTTATGAGGCTTTTGGAGAATGTATTTGTTTTCAAATGCTGCTGCTGCCCAATGCAGCCCTGCCCTGACTGGGACAGAATGTATGTAAAACAAAATAACGGAAGAAGAATTACAGATTTATGCGGTTAAGAAAACATTGCCATATCAATGTAATCAGTAGGAACAACATTGTTCAAGACAGTATTTCTCAATGAAAAACAGTCAAAGTCTACAAGACAGACCATGGACAGAACGCTGTGTACCTATTGCAAGGTCAGTATGCATCAGAAGACAGATCTGGAAATGTCTTAAGTGCACTGGTCAATTTCCCTTGCCCATATTTCACTCTAAACACCACACAAGCAACAAATATGTTGATATTCTTGATGTATCTTGTACATACTGCCTTTCATAAGCAATTGCACTTTCCTTTGCATTGTGGTGACTGTATACCACTTTGAAGTACCTCGAGTACCAAACTTGGGCTCTGCTTCCACCAGTCAACTACAGACATATAAATAACAGTAAGAGAAGGAGATCTAGTCCACAGAATTGATTTAACTACATAATGTAAAGTTTCTTATTTCCACTCTATTTTTAACTTAATCACGATTTGTTTAAATCTGACAAGTGCACACTGATGGGATTCAGATGAATCCCAGGAAACATCTTGCAGTGTTTCGTTAGTTGATAGCATCCAGAGTAGCCTGGATTCAGCCCACAGTAGGTTCAGTTTCTTTTTTCTATTTATTTATTTATTTATTTATTTATTTATTTTAATCTGAGAAATGACAAGCAGCAAACCATTTTTTCAAATGCTGCTCCGACATGGTTGAACAAAGAATGCTCTAAAGCACATTCAGAGCACTTAGAAACACTTACTGAATTGACTCACTGAGAAAAGTATTCCTAAATTACCTATACTACCTATAAAACCTATAGAATACTTATTAATTAGGTAATTACTGACCTATGAAAAAGGCCAGTGATTGTCTAGGCTCTGGATTTTATTTCCCTATATGTTTAAAGTTCAAATTGAAATGCTGTCTTGAACATAAAGGGCTTTTTATCCTTTTTATTATTATTATTATTATTATTGTCAAAACCTTTCCAGTAACAATAAAACCTCCAATTTATTTAAATAAAAGATACTGACAATATCTCGTGTATGTGTTCTTCATTATTTTATGTTTTAGCATAACCTCAGTTCAAGAGCCATGCCCTTCTTGTGCATGTTTGTATGCTCATTGCTTTCAGTTTATGAGTAATGTAAAGGATTTCATTTTCATCAGGATTTCAGAATTGTATTGCAAATGCATTGGAACATTTTAAGACCAATACTCATCTTCACTAACAGGCTTCATAAAAGTCCTCTCCTAATGCAGCTATTTATGTTACTAATATTTGTTTGCTTTCAAAGTGTTTTGATTCATTTTATCAATTGGGAAGTATTTAACTGAGCAAATTGTGTTGAAAAAGAAAACATTGCTGTCCAAAGCTTGTCAGAATTTAGTTTTACTGCTCTGTTTCTCAACCACGTTGAGAGTACAACACCCTGGTACACTGTCTGCCTTCGAACCTATGTGCTACCCAAATCTTTTGTATTGGGAGCACCTGCATTTACAAGTTCAGTACTGACACTTTTTTTGATTCTGCTGTGAGCCTCACAGGGTTTTGCTAAACTCACAGCTTCTGGGATTATTAGTGCTTGATTATAAAAAAATCACAAAATAAAAAGTGAAATCTTTAAGCTCTCAGGGGTAATTTCAGGGGTTAAAAAGAAAAAAAGGAGGCAAGGGTATACCAGATATGCACCAAACAACTCACAACTCACCACTTAGGCTTCTTTTCCAATTTTCTTTAAGCAATATTTAAGGAGTTGATGATTTTTAAACAGGAATTTGCAATGTTGAATTTAGAGATGGATGAGTGATACTTATTATGAATTAACTGAAAAGTTTTCAAACTTCTTCAGTTGAATTAAACCCAAATTAGAAACATCAGATCATCTTCCAGACAGTTGAAGCACAGATGAAAAGCGTTAAGATACTATAACCCCTCCTACCTAAGCAGTAATAGTGTCTCTGAATAAAACCTTTTCCAAATGAACTTCCTGATAGAGAGGGATATATTCCACTAGTGAACAGATTGTTTATCCTTATCACCACAAATCAAATTCTTTCCAAATGATCTTAGAGGAGTAAAGTGTCTTTTCTGTCATGAACTCAACCCTTGATGAGGTGGACAAGCCAGGACAATCTCAGTCGCTTTAATTAAATGTATGCCTCAAATGCATGGGAGTAGTTTCCCATGATTTATTCAACTTGTTTTGTATACTGCTGTATATTTTCTTTTCAAGTATATGAAAAAGTGTTGATTACAAATTTGGTAGGACACTGACTTCATACAGTGAACCTTCTGTAATCAGGGATATATCTTATTTTGAGCCTTATCTGGACCTACAGTGCTGAGGTTTCTGTCTCACAAGACTGCAGTAATGCAAGTAACAGAGAGGAGCTGCTGTTTGCAGACGAGATTGTGTTTTGTTCCACTTCGGTATATGAGTTTTGAGCACATTTGTAGGTGATATTTTCAAGGTGAGATTATGCTGGTACAATGAGTTTTTTTCAAAGTTTCTTTTTTCGTTAGTTCAGTTGGTTTTAATAAAGGGGAAAAATTAAGGTGTGCAGAAAAATAAAAAAAGGCATTGGGGGCAGCATGGGTGAGATTAGCATTTAACCAAGCTCTTCTCTGTTTAACCTCTACCAAGGACTTGCCTACAGCCGTTAGTATACCTTAGGCTGGAAAACAAAATTTCATTTGCAGCTGAGCCTGCATGAAAGACGGGAATGAGGAAAGAAGTCCCCACAGAGAAAATTCATATAGGAAACCCACAGCCACAAATAAGGTTGTGAGTAAATTGACTTTCCATTCTTTTGATTCTGGTAAAATGTACTGACCCTGGTTTATCATCTTGGTTCTGCTTTAGAAGTTTTAGGAAGTGCCTGAATGAACTACTCATGTTGAGCCCGTTCAAAAGTCTTATTTTTCTGTAGTATCATATAAAAGTTATGCTGACAGAGAGAACTCCTTCATGTGAACTCCTGGAGGGTTAAATCTCCCCTCTGCCACAGTTTGAGACTCCACTTCAGTCCAGGAAGTGTCTGTAACTCTCAAATAAGATCCCACAGGTATGATTTAATACCCTTGCAAACATTATGGAAAAGGGTTTTTTGCAACACGTGATGTTATTAGCAAGTACTATGTATCATTAGACTTGATGGGATATGAGGTGAGAACAACATAGAAAGACACACAATATCATTTATCTCAATTTCACTGGATTGCTTGAATAATTCTGAAGAACTGCAATAGCAATGGTTTAAGGTTCCAGACTGAATAATGATAACAATGCACTGAAGAAGCTTTTACTGTACTTGATCTTTCTGAATTTTGTGTGTCTCTCTCTTCCAAAGCTAGACAACATGAAAATTAGGGCCAGGAGACAAATTTTTAAGGAAAGTAGCTTTTTTAAGGAACGATGCAGAAAGATGCCAAGTAGGGTTTTCAAAGGCCTAATTAGGTAATTAATAATGAGAATGGCTACTTGATAATGAGAACTAGTTTCTAATGATTTTCACTGGAGCTAATTTTCCAAGCACCAAAAATGCAGTTAGACCACAAAGGGGATTTAGAATGAGGCACTACGGCACTGAACCTTAGCAGTCTTCTGGAAAGATGACATAAAATGCATAAAGGAAAAATGCATAGAGGGCTTGAATGGGCTTAGCAAAAGCAGAAGTGGAAAACTGCTTCTCCTAAATATTCTTGGCCTTCAGACCTATGCCACTAAGAGCTTAAATGCTTAACTCAGATCTGGATAGGCCTATACATGAGAAAAATTTCACCTTTCAGCTACTTCAACTTTATCAGTCTGTCAACATTTTGTGAGGACTTTTCAATTTTTCCCCACTTTCATGACTGTAAACTGAACTGGCAGAATTATTCTGATCTTTACAGCCAGATCTGCAAGGAAATTCTGATTTCATTAGGATTTGCATATACAAATGACCCTTTTCTCTTCCTGTGTTCATGCTTTCCTGGGGAGTCAAAGGAGGAATTGCTTCATGGTGAAACCAGATCTTTCATTTTCCTTCAACAAGAAGCTTGTTCTTTGCACAACTCAGTTTGAATTGTACTTGACATTTTCCCCAAGTCCCTTTCCTTACAATTCTGGCCCATTTTACAGAGATAATTGCTACTACAAGTTGTCATTCATACAGTTGTTTCTCCCCTTGTGAGATAGCGTTTAGTCTCTGATTCAATTTTATAGCAATGTGCTTGCAATTTGAGATGGTCACTGTGCTTGCTGCAGTCCCAGTGAATGGGAAAGAAATAAATGGAAGCCACACCTCCTCCTTCTGTGTTGGGATGTTCTTCAGTACAGGAATCCCTGAGGTACCACCAGACTGCCTGATGCAGGGAAATTCTGCCCAAAAGCTGTCCAGTGCTGACTTGAGAAGTGTGCTGTCAAGATTCTGACAAGTTGATGGTATAGCCTGTAGACTTGTTTATCTGAAATATACAACATAAAAAGTTTATAAAAGGCAAGAAAGTTAAGCTAATAGACTGTTATTTGTCTGCTGGATAGGTCTGAAAGGACGTATCAGTGTGGAAGTGACTCAGAACTTAGGCAGAGAAAAACCCATTTGCTTTCACTTTCAGTTACAAAATTTCTATCTAAACTATGTTAATATTAGTATGTTTCTTATCTAATGTGTCAAACTTGAATATTTTGGGGAAGTCTTAGAGGCTTAGAGAAATCCAGCTGTTTGATTTTCTGTTACCCATTGAAGAAGCCTTTGTGGCTAGTGAATTCAGTGTCAGTTCTATTAATCTGGTGATTATATCTCCATTTGCAAAGATTAAGTAAAATTTGGATGAATTTGTCCTATGTCCTGTTTGCCATATGATTATGTTGGTCAGTTTGCATATAAACAAAGAGTGGGTTCAAAGAACCTAATAAATTCCCTAAGACCTAAGATCAGAACATTAGTGTAAAGATACTTTTTGTATTGACTACAATATGAGTTACTTATGACATCCTAATGGTGCAGCTCTGTGAATTTACAAAAGCATTCCAATTTCACTGGTAGGTGAACACATGCGTATTATCTGTAAGGTGTAAAAAAGAAAAAAAAAATCTTTGATGCTTAAAAACTCTTTAAAATCCTAAAATCTTCAGCAGGCTCACATATATCTACATATTTACTGCAGCAGCAAAAAGGTATGACAACACACATGTAGAAACTGAAACAAATTCAGGTAGGAAATTAAGTATGTTTTAGTTTGTTTGTTTTTAAAAGGAGTTAACTAACCGTTGGCGTAATGCATGCAAGACTGTGTTGGATCCTCCAATATTGGTAATTTTTAAATGGACACCAGACATGCTTTTATAAGAGAATTTCCTTTCCACTGCACCTATTGGAGTCTGTGTTATGTATCACCACTAAGAAGGTCACAAATTGGAAATTTCTTTTAAGAAAAATAGCTAAAAATTATAGGAAGAAAAGAGAAAATTATTAATTTTTTGAAAAGGGAAGAAAAAATGGGAGAAAGGGATGTGCTGGCTGTGTGGTGCTTAGCTGCCTGCCGGGTCAAACCACAACAGCTACTCATAAAAGTAAAGTTCAGTGTACAAAAAAAAAAAAAGATAAAAA
>VXAA01006215.1:1950-15553 GCA_013399115.1 Anseranas semipalmata | reverse complement strand
TGGTGCAGTTGATACAACAGAAGGAAGGGATGCCATCCAAAGGGATCTGGATAAGCTTGAGAAGTGGGCCCATGTGAAACTAATGAGGTTCAATAAGGTCAAGTGTAAGGTGCTGCACCTGGGTTTGGACAATCCAAGATGTGAGTACATACTGGGAGAAGAACTGCTTGAGAGCAGCCCTGCAGAGAAGGACTTGGGAGTTCTGGTGGAGGAAAAGCTTGAAATGAGCCAGCAGTATGCACTTGCAGCCCAGAAGGCCAGCTGCATCCTGGGCTGCATCAACAGAGGCATGGTCAGCAGGTCTAGGAGGTGATTGTCCCCCTCTGCTCTGCCTTCGTGAGGTCCTTCTGGGAGTGCTTCACCCAGGTCTGGGGCCCCCAGCACAACAAAGACGCGGACCTGTTAGAGCTGGTCCAGAGGAGAGCCACAAAGACTATCAGGCTGGAGCTCCTCTCCTGTGAAAAAGTCTGAGAGAGCTAGGGATGTTCAGCCTGGAGAGAAGGCCCCAGGGAGACCTCACTGGTGCCTTTCAGTACTTAAAGGCCGCTTATTCAAAGGATGGAGAGTGACTTTTACAAAGGTAGATAGTAATAGGACAAGAGGGAATGGTTTTAAATGGTTTTAAAAGAGGGGAGATTTAGATTAGATGTTAGGAAAAAATTCTTTACTCAGGGGATGGTGAGGGACTGGAACAGGTTGCCCAGGGAAGCTGTGGATGCCCCATCCCTGGAGGGGTTCAAGGTCAGGATGGGTGGGGCCCTGGGCAACCTGGTCTAGTGGGAGTTGTCCATGCCCATGGCAGGGGGGTTGGAACCAGACGGTCTTTAAGGTCCCTTCCAACCCAAGCCATTCTATAATTCTATGATTCTATGATTTTATGAACACCACTGCTCAACCAGTTGGCTCATTCTGCAGGACAGTTTGGTCAAGCATATATGACACATAAATTGTTTTTTGTTTTTTGTTTTTTTTTTTGACATTTTCAATGAGGTTGTCAGGTTGTTTGACATTATACAGAGTTCTAAAGGTAACTTCTATTTCATCCTTTTAGTGCTTTTTCTAACCTTCATGCTGGTAAGTATATGGACTTGAGCTCTTGAAATCTTTCATTCTAGTAATTAACAGCTTATTGTATATGCAAATATTGACTATATCAAGAAATATAAAAAGCAAATACTTATGGTAACAATACAAGGTGTGAAGCTTGTCCCCCTGTACTTGGCTCTAGTGAGGCTGCACCTCGAGCACTGTGTTCAGTTTTGGGCCCCTCACTACAGGAAGGACATGGAGGTGCCAGAGCATGTCCAGAGAAGGGCAACGAAGATGGTGAGGGGTCTGGAGAACAAGTCTTACGAGGTACGGCTGAGGGAGCTGGGGTTGTTCAGCCTGGAGAAGAGGAGGCTCAGGGGTGACCTTATCACTCTCTACAGCTACCTTAAAGGAGACTGTAGCGAGGTGGGGATTGGTGTCTTCTTCCGCATGCCAGGTGATAGGATGAGGGGGAATGGGCTAAAATTGCACCAGGGGAGGTGTAGGTTAGATATTAGGAAAAATTTCTTCAGCTGGTATTTTCATTGTGAAAGGAAGGTTGTTGTGAATGCACTATTGAAACTCCAGTAGAAATTTGCAATTGGCTTTGTGGATTTCCTTCTGCTGCAGAAAAGATAGATTGTAGTTAATCATCAGTTCTGAACCCATTGTTGGAAAGTTTTGTCAGAACTTTTTATGTGTACAGTTAAGTCCTTCAGCCACACCTTAGGTGAAGTTTATCTAAGTACTCAAAGACTTTCTAATGTATTTCTCAGCATAGTTTCCGGACACAAAATGAACGTGTGGGGAGAGCACTCCTAGCTGTTCTTGTGCAGGCAAATAAGCTGTGTTTTCTGGCCTTTTGGGAGAGTAGGAAAGGTGAGTTGAGGGCTGTAGAAGTCAAGACAGGCTAGGCAGTTTGGGAGACAGATATTTATGAAGAAGCAGACACACATTTTACCTCTGCCTGTGATTTTTATTGCCCTGGGACTAAAGAAAGGCCTTACCAAGAGACCGTAGGTATGTTGGCCAAAATATTTACCAACAATTGAGTTATCACTCTTCCATCCACCTGTTCTTTAGCTGATTGCTACTTTAGCAGACTGGGCATGGAGTTCAGAGGGCTGGCAAGTAATGTGGCCAGTCCTGAACAAGTAGGAGGGAGGAAAAGATGCAACTTCAGTCCATGTTTCATTAGCACAGGTTATTTCTCTCTCACTCTCATGTACAAGCCCTGTTCTTGCTAATTTTCAGTTACTTGCTAACAAAGAAACAGAAAGTTTTGGTGGTGGTTTTTTTGTTGTTGTTTATTTGTTTTGGGGGGTGGGGTTGTTGTTGTTTTGTTTTGTTTTGTTTTTATTCCTGAATAGATTTTTCTCAACCTGTAGAAGGGAAGGTGAAGCAGAGTGAGGTGGAGGTGTTAATGTTGTCTTGCTGATGTTCCCAGCAGAAAAGCACGTGGTGGTGAAGGGAGGGTGCATAGAAGACACCGGCCCAGTGCTGTGACTATGTGGCAGTATATAAATCTGAACTACTAGCAAGAGTCCTGTTTCCTGTTTGACTTGGGGACTCACTTCTGCTGTTTCCATTTTCTTTACATCAGATAATTACTATATCATATGCTGAGCTAGAAAAGAGAAATTATCAGGCAGAAAATAAACTTCGTTTTAAAAAGAAAAAAAAAAGCTAAAAGAGATGATTAATCTGATTCTAGCAGATAAGTATGATCAGCTATGCAAATGTCAGTGGAGTGAAGACAGGAGAAAGGAGACAGGTAGGACAACCCTTTACACTACCAGTTTGAATAGAGGTTGGTTTAGATTATGTAAGCTTGACCCAATTTAGACTATCATGATCAGGCTTGAGATGAGATTTCTGAGCTCAGATTTTAGACTTGTGTAGCTCCCTGATCAAAGCAGGACCAACCCCAAAGATAGATCCATTAGTTGAAATATTTTCTTTTCAGTTCCTTACCCAAACCAGTAGGTTTGGGCTGGGATAGAGTTAATTTTCTTCATAGGAGCTCATATGGTGCTTTGTTTTGGATTTGTGATGAAAACAGTGTTGATAGCACACTAATGTTTTAGTTGTTGCCAAGCAGTGTTTGCACAGAGCCAAGGACTTTTCTGATTTTTATGCTGCCCTGCCAGCAAGGAAGCTGGGGGTGCACAAGAAACTGAGAGGGGATACAGCCAAGACAGCTGACCCAAACTGACCAAAGGGATATGCAGTACCATTTGCTGTGCTCAGCACCAAAAACTGGGGGAAAGGAGGAGGGTGGGGATGTTTGGAGTTACAGTGTTTGTCTTTCCAAGTAACTGTTACGTGTATTGGAGCCATGCTTTCCTAGAAATGGCTGAACAGCTGCCTGTCGATGGGAAGCAGTGAATGATTTCCTTGTTTTGCTTTGCTTGCACATGCAGCTTTCACTTTACCTGTCAAACTGCTTTATCTCAACCCAAGAGTTTTCTCACTTTTACCTTTCCGATTCTCTCTCCCATCCCACTGGGGCTTAGCTGCTACTAGGTTTAAACCACAACTATTTATTTGTTACAAATTAGATTATTTTCTTACAATTCTATCTCTACTTCAAATAAATGAAGTTAAAGCTCACTTTTCAGTCCCCATGTTGCTTTATTAATACAACAGATTTCTGTTCTAAGAACCATACACAACAGGCAAAGCACAACAAATATTCATTATGGAACTCTCCAGTCAGCTGAGTGACAGACAGATTGTAAAAGTAATGACCAGACAGGGAACCCCTGATAACTGAAACCTGCTGTGCAAATAAACTGCTTCTATAAAACACTGAGAGAGTTTGGGGTTTTCTCAGTGCATTGCTTATTAAGAAGTTCTGCTTCACTTGCTGCTGCAGTGCTGCACTCTGATCTGCACTCCTGCTTATTGCAGGACACTGCGTTTCACTAACCTGATTATTAAAGCTGAATAGAGATTAAAACTGACTGGGAGCTTTTTGAAACATTTTGGTGAAAAATATCGATTCATATAAAACAACACCTTTTTATAAGAATATAGCCGTTTCAATGACATTTTCTTTGGAAGGAGTTTCTTCTCAGCCTTAGGCTGATCCAAAGCTGAAATTTCTGGTAATACACCCTGCCACAAAACAACACAGTGATGGTCCCCCGGTCTCCAGATGCTGCTCAGTGGTCCAATTCTGAGCGATGAAGGGCTGAAAACTAAGTCTTCCCTGTCGTGATTGGACATTTGTTTCCTAAGAAGAAAAACTCAAGTCTGGTTTATTTTGAATGAGCTTTGACTGTCTTCTTTGGTGTTTGGGGTATGAGAGCAAAAGGCAGTAGCTCTTCTGTACCTGACTATTTTTATTATAGAAATGTTACTTTCACTTTTAAACAGCAAACTTTGAAAGACCATGTAGTTATTCTTGTGCAGGATAGCAACTTTTGCTACTTCTCAGTTCCATGGGAAAACATTAGGGTTTCCCCTAATCTTAACATGCAGGCTTCAGACCTAAACATTGCAGTACTAGTAAGACTTGTATTACTTCAGTCTTTTCTAATAGATATATTTCCCATTCAGAGTCAGATCCACTGTAGTGGATTTCAACAGATTCTTATTTTGAAACTCAATTTTACACTGACATTGTTTTGTCTCTTATCATACCTTTATCACCTATCTCACAGTGCAGGGAATTTTCTGAGAAGTCTTGATCTGTATATTAATACATCCCCTCCAAACATGAACTAATGACAAATTTTACATGACAATATATCAAAAGACTATCAAGAGCAAACCTGATGAAAATACTAGCTTCTATAAGAGGTAATTTACTCACAGTATCTCTCCAACAGGGAATACTAAATACCTTCTTATAAATAAATACAGATAGGAAAATATTGAACGGCTTGACACTTACATTTGAAACTATTTGGATTTGAGTACAACAAAGAATTCTGACAGTATTTTGATTCCTGTTCCTCTAAGAATGTAATAAATGTGTCAGATTTATTTTCTTTCAGGACAAAAATTCAAGGGAATATTACAGGCTTTGGACCCTCACATACTCAGCTTCTTTTTTGTCACTGGAGCAACTTGGAGTTTCTGGAAAATAAGAGAGAGAGCTGTCACAGAAAAGTTTCACCTTTTGATCCTTGCTTACATTTTGTCTCAGTGTCCCATTCATCCAACCTTAAATTTCAGCGTGAAATACAGAAGTCAAAAAGAGAAGGAAAAACCTTCTGGAAAAATGCTTGAAATTCATGCAAACCAATGCCATCTGGCTTTGCTTAATTTTCTTTAATATTAGAGGGTAGACTTGGTGGGAGTATCTTTGCCATATCAGGCCTTCATTTTGCAGAAGAGCAAGTCTTGACACCACTGATATCAGTGAAGCACCCTATGGCACCAGGTAAACCCGTTTGTATTTGTGTCAGGATCAGAGGGACAAAGGAACCTGGTCCCTGTCACAACCTGCAGGCTGCACCTGGAGTGCTGTGTCCAGTGCTGGGCACCCCGGTACAAGAGAGACATGGACATAATGGAGAGAGTCCAGCAAAGGGCCACAGAGATGGTGAAGGGACTGGAGCACCTCTCCTGTGAAAAGAGGAGCTGGGCCTATTCATCCTGGAGAAGAGGAGGCACAGGGGGAAATCTCAATGTCTGTAAGTACCTGCAGGGAGGGTGCAAAGAGGACGAAGCCAGGCTCTTTTCAGTGGTGCCCAGGGCAAGAGGCAGCGTGCACAAACTGGAGCACGGGAGGTTCCCTCTGAACATCGGGAAGCACCTCTGTGCTGTGCGGGTGGCTGAGCACTGGAACGGGCTGCCCAGAGAGGTGGTGGAGCCTCCCTCCTCGGAGATCTTCAAAAGCCATTTGGATGTGGTCCTGGGCAACCTGCTGTACATGGCCTGCTTGAGCAGGGAGGATGGACCAGATGGTCTCCAGAGATCCCTTCCAACCTCAGCCATTCCGTGTTCCCTGACCCTGTGGAAATGCCAATTCATTGCGGTCCCTGCATTTCAAGACAGAGTATCGCTTGTGGGGGAAAAAAAAAAAAAAGTGTAATGGGGGAAGATTTTCAGCTCCAAAGATGGTATTTCTCACCAAAGCAATGTGTTTGATGGACACAAGATAGGCAGGCGTTCAGTGCTTTTCATGTAGTTTTGGAAATCTCAGCGATCACAGGCTGTGGAACTGGTTTTCTTCCAGCACTGTCCATATAATCGGTCAAAGACTCTCCTGAATCATATTCTTTTTACAGGTTCCTATCTTGGTGACTGAGTTGAGGATCTCTTCCAGAACATGTGAGTTGAGTATGTGGCTCTTTTTGGTAGTACCCAGTGCTAGGGCAAGAGACAAGGGGCACAAACTTGAGCTCAGGAGGTTCTGTCTGAATAGGAAACACTTCTTTACTGAGCATGCGACTGACATAGGCTGTGGTTGTCTCCATTGCTGGAGATTCAAAAGCATCACTGTACCTCCCTCCCACCACATCTACCACATTGACCTTAGGAACAAACAGACACACAAGGAAGCAGCAGTTAAGTGGGGAGAAAGCAGCAGTGGTGGGGATAGCAACATCGAGACATTGTTAGCAATGCTGAGACTTTTCCTGTAGTTTTCAAGCCTTTATTTTCTTTTAGTGTCTGATAACTAGATTCATATTACTAATGAGAGCCTTCAGGTCCCACTGAGGAGCCAGCACTTGCCTGGCCTTGGTTTGCCTGCTCCAAGGGCATTGTCCTAGTGTCGTTGGTGGGGTGGCCTTCTGGGGGGCGACAAAGAGTCCTGGGAGCTGGGGGCACTCCTTTTGGGGACTCGCTGGGCCCTCCTGTGTGAGGGGTCTCTGCCCTGTCCAGCAGCGGAGGGACCTGCTGCAGCCTCCTCTGGCTCCTCCTGGGGCACTTCTCCATCCTCAAGAATGGGAAAAGGGACAGAAGAGGGGTGGCTGGGACCCCCACGAAGAGCTGAGGTGAAGGTGCCAGGGAGCTCCTCCATGTTGGATCTCGCAGAGCTGCTGGAGGGGACCAGGGCAGGGGTGGGAGACTCTCCCAAGGATGCAGAGGGTCCAGGGGAAGCTGCAGGGCTACCTTCCTCCCCCACAGCAGCACTAAAGTCCTCTAGGCTCAGCAGGCGATGTGCCTCCCGAGTGCATTGGCGCACAGTGAAGTCAATGAGCTGGTGAACGAACATCACTGTGTGGCTTCGCAGGTAGAACTCCAGCCACTGGACCAAGACATCTTCTTGCAGCCCAAAGGTACCCAGGATGGACATTATAAGGTCCTCTATCTGCTTGGGAATTGTCATCCCTAAGAAGCAGCTGCAGTTCATGGTGCATCCAGGGCAGCAGGGGCTGAAGCAGATCTGGGTGGTCTCGGAAAAGCGATGCCCACAGGAGGGGCTGGAGGCCACCGAGAGGAGCACGGGGCACTGACCAGAAAGCCAGTGACTGGGATGCTGCAGGGTGGTGGGGGCTACGTGTGGCTGCACCTCCAGGAGCTCTCATTTCCTGGTTGATAACAACCGAGGCCTCCACAGGTGGTCTGAGGGTCAGTTCTTCAAAGTCATTGTCTGCCTGCACTGAGTGCACAATGGAGGTCACTCTCCCCTTGCAAAGGGGGCACTCGGGCTTGCTTTCAGCCCACTGCTGGATGCAACCAAAGCACAGCTGGTGGAGGCACAGCATCATGTAGCTGGCGTCGTCCCAGGTGTCCTGACATATTGGGCAGTGACTGTCCAGAGCCGTGGCCATGCTGTACTTGTTCTGTGGTGATCAGGGCAGAGGTGGGGTTGATGAGCTGCTCCCTCCTGCTGGTGCTGCAGCAGCGGCTGTCACACTAGAAAAGGGGGAGAGGCCAAGGTCATTTGCTGACCTGGGGACAGCTGGAAGACTTGTCCAGGTCCCTCAAGGAGGAAGCCCTCCCAGTTGCCCAGGGGGAGGTGTCCCTACACCACTCACCTCTGATGCTGCAAGCTCACCTCCTGGATGCCCGAGCAGCCTCAGCCAGGCGTTCTGTGGTGATCAGGGCAGAGCTGGTGATGATGAGCCGCTCCCTGTCACTGGCACTGCAGTAGTGGTTGTCACACTGGAAAAGGAAGAGAGGCTGTGGTCATTGGCTGGTCTGAGAAGTGGTGGAAGAAATGTGCAGGTCCCTTGAGAAAGAAACCCTTGCAGCTGCCCAGGGTGAGGTGAACCTGGACTGTTCTCGTCTGCTGCTGCCAGTGAGCCTCCTGGCTGCCCCAGCTGCCTGAGCCTTCTGCCTAAGCCTGGCAAGAGATGCGTGCCATTGCCAGAGTGACTTGACCGGGCCCTGGGAAAACAAGTCCAAGGACTCGTCAACCGGCATGAAACATGGAAGCTGATCAGAAGGCAGAAGATGAGGGGGATGGAGTGGACAANCATCTTCTGCCTTCTGATCAGCTTCCATGTTTCATGCCGGTTGACGAGGCCTTGGCCATGTCTTCCCAGGGCCCAGTCAACTCACTCTGGCAATGGCACGCATGTCTTGCCAGGCTTAGGCAGAAGGTTTTTTTAACTTCAGCAGATCTCACGAACCTGAACTGCCCCACAAAAATGATTTTCCAAAAGTGATATATCCCTCAACGTATGAGATGATATTCACTCTTTATCTAACACCTCTACGCCAAAAGGTGAAATGAAAGTTGAAGAATCTGTGAAAGAAATGAATGAATGAAAGAACTGTTCCTAGTCCAACCTTTCTGTTTTGATGACTTCAGTGGAAAGCCAGTGGAAGGAAAGCTTTGGTACGATCAGCAAAAAGGCACTTACATCATCACCCTGTGCACTGTCTTCACAATCCCTGCTGGATGTTTACATATAATATAGTGCCAGAAAAATCACAACAGTCCTCTCAACATACTCATCGAAACCCATCCTGAATCTTAGAGTCATCAAACCCACTCACAGTGAAGGAAATACATCTTGTCTTAGAATTAAACTTGTGAACAGAATAAGATGGTTGAGGAACTTTACTCACTCAGCAGTCTTCTGCCCCTTGAATGTAGAAACCCCTTGCCTGTACTGGAGTAAGACAGTGGCCAGACAGTACAGACATTTCTTGTGTGTGCCAGTGGCACTCAGCCCAGAGCCACTGACAGACACAATGTCAGTACTTAAGCACATTTTCTGATAACTTTGGAAACTGGATAAAGGACTCCACGAAACTGCCAAGAAAGCTACAAGCAAGTAAGAAAAAGAAATATGAATTGTAAAGGAAAAATACATAGGAAATGGAAAAAGCTAATGGTCATCGAAAAGACAAATGGAAAAGTCCTAGAGAAGTGAAATTCATCTCAGTTAATTTCATGTGTTTACCATGGAGACATGTCTGTTTTCCCTCTACAGTTAATGGTTAGGTGGTGATAATCCCACTAGTGCAGCCCAGGCTGAGGTTCACTTTGCCAGCGTAGGATCACTTATCCACTTTAGGATGAGATGAATCACACGCAAATTTCACTCCCAGCACTAGCCACCTGTGCATTGCAAGAAAGCATGACCTGTTCATGTGCCAACACAGACACACCCACAAAGTCTGATGAATCTAGCTACTATTTGCTGGATCCCAATAATGTTTAGTAGCCAAAGAGAAGCAATGCAAGATCAGGGTCATCTTGGGATTAGAGGGCATGAATTTAGTGTTCAGAGATTACGTGCTTCTTCCTCTCTCACCTGATAAACAGTCTTCACAGATCCATGTGTATGCTATATGCAGACATCCCTAATGCCAACAAAGACCAAGAAATCCTTTGATCTGCAGTTTCACAAGAAACAGATGCAGGGGGAGGGGAAGAAAAACAATAAAACACTGCACAAGTGCAGGAGCAATATAGCCAGTAGGAAAAACAATATTTATTCTCTGCTTTTCTCTCTTTCCATTTAAGGTTCTGGAGCACCGTTATAAAAAGCAGAGAATTACATGAAGAAAAGAAATACATAATGTCAACACAGGTACAGACCAGGAGATGAGTGGCTGGAGAGCAGCCCTGCAGGAAGGGACCTGGGGGTGCTGGTGACAGCAGGCTCAACGTGAGCCAGGAGCGTTCTCTGCCAGCCAACCAGGCAAACTGCATTTTGGGATGCATTGACCATGGCACAGCCAGCTGGTCAGAAGAGGTGATTCTCCCACTATATTTAGCATTGGTACAGCCTCACCTTGAATATTCCACGCAGTTCTGGGCTCCACAATATAAAAAGGGTGCTAACGTACTTGAAAGCAACCAGAGGAGGGCAACAAAGTTGATAAAAGGGCTGGAAGACATGTCCTGTGAGGAGAGGCTGAGGACACTTGGGCTGTCCAGTCTGGAAAAGAGGAGGCCGACAGGTGACCTTGTTGTTCCCTGCAACTTCCTGAGGAGGGGACGTGGACAGGGAGGTGCCAGTCTCTGCTCCCTGGTCACTGATGTCAGGACTCATGGGAAAGGTACAAAGCTGCATCTGGGGAGGTTCCAACTAGACATTAGGAAAAATTTCTTTACTGTGAGGGTGGTCAAACACCAGAACAGGCTTCCTAGTGAGGTGGTTGATGCCCTTTGCCTGTCAGTGTTCAAGAGGCGTTTGGATAATGCCGTCAATAATAGCTTGCTTTACCTTTTGGTTAGCCCTGAAGTAGTCAGGCAGTTGGACTTGATGATCTTTGAAGGTCCCTTCCAACTGAACTATTCTATGAATTCCACTCTGGTCGCAATGCCACTCTGGTAGCAATGCAGTCTCACCCTCTCCACTTTCCCCCGTAAGTGGTGTTGGTCTCCTCCTTTGCTTGCACAAACACAGCTTTTGAATATAATATTGAAAAGGGCTCAAGAATCTAAGATACTGTGCAGAAAAAAAAAAAAAGTTACAAAAACACATGTATCCTGCTGGTCCTGGTGTTGTGCCTTATGAACCAAAGGTGATTTGTTGACTGCCGGTAGTATACAGGAGTGACAAGGGCAGGAATAACTAACCTATTTCTCAGGGTCTCTCTGATAAAATTTTAGAATCCTTCTTAGCAGTGACAGGTTAACTCCGGCAACGGGATAAGTACCTGGGTGACTACAGACAGCAGGAAGCCATCACCATTTGTTCTAAAAACTCACAACATTCACAATGTTGTGAAACACCAGGGTGAAACTTAATTCATAGCCAAGTGTGACTTTTACACAAAGCTACCAAATATGCTATTTCTGACTTTCCTGAACCTCCATTGCTTCCCAAGTACCAACACTGGTGGGCATTCTCAAATTAACTTACATGTTCTGGAAGAGAGTCGCCAAGATAGGAACCTGTAAAAAAAATTATGATTCAAGAGAGTCTTTGATAAATTATATGGACAGTGCTGGAAGAAAACCAGTTCCACAGCCTGTGATCGCTGAGATTTCCAAAACTACATGAAAAGCACTGAACGCCTGCCTATCTTGTGTCCATCAAACACATTGCTTTGGTGAGAAATACCATCTTTGGAGCTGAAAATCTTCCCCCATTACACTTTTTTTTTTTTTCCCCCACAAGCGATACTCTGTCTTGAAATGCAGGGACCGCAATGAATTGGCATTTCCACAGGGTCAGGGAACACGGAATGGCTGAGGTTGGAAGGGATCTCTGGAGACCATCTGGTCCATCCTCCCTGCTCAAGCAGGCCATGTACAGCAGGTTGCCCAGGACCACATCCAAATGGCTTTTGAAGATCTCCGAGGAGGGAGGCTCCACCACCTCTCTGGGCAGCCCGTTCCAGTGCTCAGCCACCCGCACAGCACAGAGGTGCTTCCCGATGTTCAGAGGGAACCTCCCGTGCTCCAGTTTGTGCACGCTGCCTCTTGCCCTGGGCACCACTGAAAAGAGCCTGGCTTCGTCCTCTTTGCACCCTCCCTGCAGGTACTTACAGACATTGAGATTTCCCCCTGTGCCTCCTCTTCTCCAGGATGAATAGGCCCAGCTCCTCTTTTCACAGGAGAGGTGCTCCAGTCCCTTCACCATCTCTGTGGCCCTTTGCTGGACTCTCTCCATTATGTCCATGTCTCTCTTGTACTGGGGTGCCCAGAACTGGACACAGCACTCCAGGTGCAGCCTCTCCAGTACTTAGGAAAGAGGAAGGATCACCTCCCTCCATGTGCTAGCAGTACTTTGCCTAATGCAGCCCAGGTTACCATTAGCCTTCTTCATGGCAAAAGCATGCTGCTGGCTCACTTTCTGCTTGGTATCCACCAGGACCCCTACATTCTTCTCTTCTATGCTGTCTTCCAGCCGGGCCAACCCCAGCATCTGCTAGTGCATGGGGTTGTTCCTTTGTAGGTGCGGGACTTTGCACTTCCTGTTGAACTTCAAGAACATCTGCCAGACCATTTCTCCAGCCTGTCCAGGTCCCTCCGGATGGCAGCACAATCCTTTGGTGTATCAGCCACTCCTCCCAGTTTTGTGTCGTCAGCACATTTGCTGAGGGTACACACTGGCCTATCATCCACATCATCAATGAAGATGTTAAATAAGACTGGACACAGTATTGACCCCTGGAGCAGACTACTAGTTACTGGCCCCCAAACACTTTGCTCCACTGACCACTACCCTCTGGTCCTGGCTGTTCAGCCAGTTTTTGTTCCACCTCACTCTCTTCTCAGCAGCATTTCTATGATGATCTTGTGCCTCAGTGCCACAGGCCTTACTGAAGTCCAGATAGACAATATCCACTGCTCTCCCCAGATCTACCTGGCCAGTCATTTCATTGTATAATTTTACAATGTTGGTCAGGCGTGATGTCACCTTGATGAATTCATGTTGACTACTCCTGATAATTTTCTTCTCCTTCATGTGCCTGGAAATGGTTTCCAGGACTAGCTGTTCCATCACCTTCCAAGGCATGGGCATGAGGCTGACCAGCCTGTCGTTCCCTGGATCCTCCTTCTTACCCTTCTTGAAGACAGGAGTGACATTTGCTTTCCTCTAGTCTTAAGGCACTTCTCCCAGTCACTATGATCAACCAAAGATTATTGAGAATGTCCTCACAATGATATCTGCCAGCTCTCTCAGCACTTGTGGGTACATCCCATCAGGGCCCATTGACCTAAGATTGCCCAGTTTGCCTGACCTGATCCTCTTCCACCAAAGGTACATCTTCCTTGCTCAAGCCTTTCACCTGGTCTCTGAGATTCCTAAAGGCTGGTCTTGCCAGTAGGGATGGCCTTGCCAATGTGACAGGTCCTTCCTCTTCAGTCTGCAGATCGGTGAAGCAGTTCTGCAAGGGCACCTCAGGCTTCAGGTGAAGTCCCTTCCTCCTGCTGCTCCTTGCGGTTTCAAGCTTCCATTCTTATGTGTTATTGGCCTCCCACCGCCTCCTGCAGCTCAGCCACCTGCTGCAGGAGGTCCCCCACCTGGGCACACCCTTTGCAGGCAGCTCTGCCGCCTGTCCCTGTCACAGGAGGAAGGTCTGGGCGCTTCCTGCAGCCTAATGCCCGCACTGCAGCCTCCCCCCTCAGCAGCTCCACCCGGGTGGAGCATCAGCCGCCGCTGGGGCAGGCGGTGCACAGCCCCCAGCCGGAGCTGCAGCCTTTGCTCTCAGACCAGCACCCACCACCCCTCTGCCTTCAGGCTCAGGCAGGATG
>VXAA01006214.1:539848-560735 GCA_013399115.1 Anseranas semipalmata | reverse complement strand
GGGAGGGTGCTCGAAGCACCTCGTAGCAACGCGTGCTCTCTGCAAGGGCAGCCGGGTCCTCGCGTAGAGGAGCGCAGGGGCTGCAGAACGCTCTGCCTGCACGATGCTATGCCGTCATACGGGGTTTTCCATCACGTCACGTTTGACAGCAATGAAAGGCAGGCACAGGCCTGGTGCAGTTTGCTTTTGCAGCGTAAGGAAGCCTACAGCGGCTTTATGCAGCCTTTACTGCGTGCTGTGGAGTTGGATTGATTCTCGATACGTGGGATCTGGGAAGGCATTAGGTCTGTGCTGAAACTGAGGTGCTGATGGGAATTAAACTCCAACTTGTACCCAGTCACAGTTTCTCATAGGTTGCTTACGTGACACTTACAGTTTTACTTAATGGTGTGTGCTGAAACTCCACGTGAAATACCACTGCCGTATCTTTTAAGCGTTAAAGGACCCGGTTTCATTACCGAGTCGTAAAGTCAGCTGAACTAGAGTTGGTGTCATGAGTGTATAGCCACATGGACATCGCAGCTCTGTTAGTACCTTGTTAATCAGACTGTTCGGTTCATAAATTGTTTCTTTGCACAGGGGCTTTTTAAGTTCGTTGCTGTTCAGATGGATCCAAAGAGGCATATCTGACAATCCCATGCATGTGTTTGTAGCTGGACGTTCTTTTTACAGACTGAATGCAAGCCAGGAAAGAAAGCTAAGGTGAAGAGAACGTGGCAACAGTGTAAAAGTCCCAGTCCAGTCAGCTTTTAAGAGTCCAGTTAATTCCATCTGCCTGTGTGCTCATAAGGAAGCTCCGTAATCTCTGCCGAAGAAAGCATGCCTAAATGAAAAACTACTTTGTGATCTTCCAGTTTTAGTGGAAACAGAAAGCATCATACTTAAATATAAAAAATAAACAAAACCAAAAAACTATGCAGACCTTGGCACGGGAGGCGTTTGTCCAAGTGAAAATGGGAAGCTGCTTGTGGTGCACAGAATACAAAGCAGCTGTGTGTTTATCTTTCCCTTAATCTTCTAATGCGCCATCCTTTCTGTTGCCGCTGCCCGCACACCACTGGCTATTTCTTTACGTAAAATCCACGAGCAACTGTAGCTACCGTTCCTACAATGCTTAAACTGCAGGTTGATGCCCTTGCTTGGGTAGCCAACTCCCTCTCCTGATGGAAGCCCAAACCTTCATTATAAGCTCACACCCTTTTTACCTCTAAATCCAAGGTCATGTAGCAAGACAAGCTGGAAAAGAATGTGTAATTGGATTAACCAAGGTTTAAAAACAGCCCTAGTGCATTCTTGAATGAAAACAGGTCTACGATGAACACTTCAGGATAATGATGTATTTAAAATGGTTCTCAACAGCTAATTCTTGTCTGAAAACTTTTGGGCAACCTTTCACATTTTCAAGGCAGATATATTAGAATTCATCTTCTTGCTAAATAATGGTTGTGCCAGATTACAGCAGGTGGAGTAGCTGTAGCGGTTTCCTGTTCTGCTATACCAGCAGGTTATTCATTAAGCATGTCCCTGGAGGAAAAATACAACCAAATTTGTTCATCTCTAAGGGGGTACGTGAACACAAGCATTTGATCCAGGTTCTTTGATAAGATGCTCAGAGTGTAGTTCTAATCAGCACGCTAAATTCAAAATATGTACACTATTGTTCCTTTCCTTTAACTGTAAAACAAATCTTTTCTCCCCTGTTTGAGACAGGTATTCATTCAGATAACTACGATACCTGCAGGTCATTAGGGTGTGTTTTCAGTCCTACTTAGAGCTGTCAGTGAAAAGGAAAAAAGCCTCTATACCCTAAAACAAAACAGAGCAGTCAGTTGTCTCATGACCATCTAGCTAACAGAAAGGATTTACAGAATCTGTAGAAAGTAAGGCTGCACTCTAAGCAATTAATGGTTATTTACAAGAATCTTTATAAGGCTTTTTACTTCAAAATCAGACATATCCAACTCTTTGAGTTCAGAACTTCTGTTTCTTGCCAGTGATACCCTTTCTCTTTGTCTTTCTGCGCCATGTTTTTCATTCTACTTTCTCTGCCCTACTGCACTGAAATGCACATCCTTCCTGCATTGAATTCATAAAAAGAAAACACCTTCAAACCCCTTCCATGAAGCTGAAGAGTAACTGAGGCGTGACTGAGAGTGAGTTGGCAGAAGCCCTCAAAAGAGTGACGTGGGTTTACATCAATTTCCAGGGACTTAGGTCAACCCCTGCGCTTGAGGTCCGCAGCATGGATGGCTGATTTGGCATTCTCTTGCTACTGAATGCTGAAACAGTGGCTGTAATCAGGGCAACTTTATTCCACTTGTGTTTTGGGGAGGAGGGGATGCTTTTGTTTATTCATTTGTTTAATACCATAGGTGGTTTCTGTCCTTGCTGCTTTTAGGCTGTGTTATTGCATCCAGATGGGGATACACCTTGATCTGGTCAGAAGCTGGAATTACTGCATGTGCCTTGAGAAGGAAAGAACACGCTTCCTGCGGTGTTTGAATCCTTTCCAAACTGGGGCTATTTTCTAGGCATGTTGTGACTTTCGGCTCTGAAAACCTGAGGGCTACATTGTGCTGTGTTTTATTTTCCACACATCATCCTATGCTGGATAGCGAGGAATTCTGGAGCTGCAGCCACATCCCAGATCTGTATTTGTCTTGGAGTAACAGGGATTCCTCCCCCCCCTTCCTATGGGCAGCAAATCAAACCCAGCTGTGCAATTGTAGCCAGAATAGGCTTTGGAAGAAGCATGGTCAGGCATTCGTTCTGCATGATTCAATAAACCAAACAGACTCGAATTAAGAATATAATGCATAAGGTTGTATTTCAGATGCTTGATCTCGTTCCCTTCTGTGGTTGAATCTGGACCTGTTTAGAAGCCACACACACCAGTGTGGCATGGAAAGGGCAGATGAGAAAGCACAGAGAAAGACTCTTGGAATCAGCAGATAGTGTTCTTTGGCTGCATCTGTGGTTATGCTTTTTGCAGCTACTATTGAAAAAAGCATGAGTACAGGAAGGGATTTTTTTTTTTTTTTTACTGTTGCAAATATATCCTTAGACACTTGCACTTATTTGCAAATGGCATAAAAACAAAATATCACAGCTTTTATCTCTCTCACAGCTAACAAGTCAAATCCATTTTTTAAGCATGCAGAATGGTGTTATGTAGGAGAAAGATACTGTTTCAGTATAGAAGCAATGTTCAGGAAAGTTAAATTCAGCAGTCATATAGAAAAGGGGCTTGCATTCTGCATGCAAGGTCATAGGTTATTTATATTTAATACGTGGCATCTGGCATTTAAATAATTTCCTTGGCTAATTACCAGTGCCTGGGTGAAATGTGAAACTTCTGCCATTGGGGAATTAAAAGGAAAACAAAAACAAAGGAAGATTGCAGAGCATTGGAAAGTTTTGTAGGAAAATTAGGAGTTGTCCTAATTTAGGCATCAGAATACATGGTAAGAGAAAATAGAGTAAAAGGAAGTAATCCGACTGAACGTGGATAAATTTTAAGTTTTCAGGGAAAATTTGCAGTCATCCTTTTAAGACTCACTATGCCATGACTGTTCAATTGCAACACTCCTATCTAGATCTCCTGCTCAGCATTTGATCAATGGGGCATTTGTAATAACAAGATTACAAAGTGAAAAAAAAAAAAAGATTGCCTACAAGGTGTGTGTTGACAAAAACACACCTACATAAAAATTTAATGAGGTCATAGAGTCTCATTTAACCATTTTACAGTTTTCCCCTGGAAGTTTCATCGCTCCCCTAAACTTCCTGCAGTCATATTAGTACATTTCAGTATATTTTTCTTCAATATATATTTTACATTAAACAATCAATGCTATGCTTTATTGTTTGTTTAACACTCTGCCATATAAAGCAGACATTACTTCATAAAGTTTTCTGCTGCTTTATATTTCTGTAGTTCTACAGAGTGGGTTGGAATCCTCCCATTCGGAGGTTACCACCACACACACGTTAAAAAGAGTAGAGGGTCTAGAAACCTGGCACCCAGTTGCATGGCTCTCTTCGCAGAATTTCTATTCATCGTATTTTGCTCTCAGATCAAGTGAAAGCCAAATAAAATTATCAGCTGCGTTATTACTGGTATCACTATATAAGGACACTCCAGGCACGGGTATTTGCTTCTGAAGAGATTGCTTTTATAGATACCTTAGAGTCTTATTACAAAGCCTAAAGTGGTTTGTGAGTGAAATCAGATGACAACTGAGATTGCTACCGGAACAAGAACAAACTCCTTTAATGCACAGTGATGTTTGCATAAGATAAATATTTGTGGAAACTCGAGTGAGGTTTCATAAAAGCTCTTAGGCTTGACACAAAGACTAAGGGGGCATTTTATTTACTTTTGCATATTTTAACTTTCATTTTTGAATGTTTGTTAACCTGCAGACAGTCCTCTTGCTAAGGTACAGGACTGGGACATAGAAAATACGGGTTCTGTTCCAAGCTTCCAGTTTCTTATAGGCTTTCAGACTTTCCCAAAGGGCATAATTGATGTGCTCTTTATGTAGTCACTTAAAACACTGCCTTAGTTTCCCTCTAAGGTGACGATAATACAACTTTTGTTGTCTCTCTTTTTACTTAGATTGCACATGCCTCTGCATAAGGACTCTGAAGTCTGGAATATTTCTTAAATGCTGTTTGAATAGCCAAGCCGCTTAACTGGGTGATTTGGGCTGATATTTCTCTTTGTACTGGAAAAAGAGAAGCATCACACAACTATCACAGGAAAACGGAACCCCACTCTCTGAGCCTCTTGCTAGTTCTATAGGGTCTCTACACAGTATGATAATCCTATGATATGGTCTGTTTTGTTCAAGTGTAATGCCTGTATGGAGCCTGATGGGCTCATTCTTCGGTGAGAGGCACTGTCACCCTTGTGCAAATTACTTTTGTCCTTGACTCAGGTCAGACTAAGCCAACATAAAACAATAGGCTCTGATGCCGCGGAACACTTGAAAGGCTCCCTGGTAGTTGGGATTTTGTACTGCTAGCTTTTCTCTTTGTGGAACTGGATCCATTTTGCAGTCATCAGATCAAATATGCTCACACCACTTGCTTGGTCTGTGCCTGATGAGCTTTCTGACCCAGCATCTTAATTTGGATACAACAGCTTTCAGCTGAGAGGCAACAGGTGTTGAACACGATTGCCATGTCCCTGCTGTGGCAGGTGCTTGCATGTCTTTTTTACTGCAATCCATTCCAGTATAAATGGAACAGGCCAGCCAGGTGGTTTACCTTTAGTTTTTCCTTTGCATTGGAATAAGAGCAGCACTGACATAGTCAGTTTTCATTAACAGCTCCTGCCTCTCAGTTTTGAGTTGATTGAGTTTCTGCCTGGCTTGCTGTCCAGATTGCATGTAAGAGGGTTGATGCTTCTTTGACGGAGCAAGGGCTGGGAGGTTTAACTATTTGATTTAGTCACACAATCAGTCCTCACTACAGCCAGTTATCTGACACCATGCTGCTGGCCCTGGTCCTTATCTTTCTACCCTAACCCCTTCCCAGGAATATTAGAATGTAAGAATACTAGAAAACCTCCACATACTATATATGTACCATCCATGAGGGCACAGCAGCACAGCAAAGTGTTTTGGCCTTCACAAATAAAGTTCCTTAAAAGCAAGAGGGAGATGGGGTTTGTGAAGAATGCTTGGCTGACAACACCAAAGAAAAGCACAAAGCCCACAGTTCAGGCAGCAAATTATAGATGAACCTGGGCCCTACATCGTGAACTCCAGTGATGTTCACTCCATAGCAGGAAGACTGACATTTGCAATAATGATACCAGATACGGAGATGTCTCTGTTATATTGACACCTGACTAATGCTGCTAAACTAGTGGTTGGAAAGAGATTCTGGTCAGGCTGGATTTGATACAGCTTCAACTAATAACCTGAAGATGAAAAGATTCCATGTACTTCTGCAAACCATCTTCAAAGGCTTTTCTACAGATGGAAATTAACACAAACCAGAGTTTAAGCAATGACTGCTATGAAACGTATATCCTGAGGAAAAAGAATGCAAAACCCGTGAAGATCTAAAAGAGCTCAGAACTATTGCATGGCAGAGTAAAGTGTTCTCTGATAGGGACATAATGAGGTTCAAAAATTACGCTTTTGCAAAACTTAATACAATGCAGAAAAAAATCAGGAAAAGAGTGTTTAAGATGACCATTTGAGAAAAAACATCAAGAAAACGGCAAGAAATATATTCCAACTGGGAATTCATCTAATTACAAGGAAAAAGAAAAGCTTGAAAATCATTGTTTTGCCACTTTTGTCTCTCCTTTTACTCTTTGTATTTTTATACAATAAAAGCCAAGCAAAACATTATCCAAAAGATGTGTAATTTTTCCATCTCAAATATCTACCGCTAATATGGAATCTACCTTCTATCCTATTGTAAGCAAACAAAATAGGCAGACAGTAGATATAAGGGTTCTAATGCAACGTTAGTAAGTTATGGATAAAGACTCTGGAAGGGGAAGATGTTACAAGTGGAGAGCAATGTAAAGATATGAGTAAATATGTGTAAATATGAGTAACTATGTAAACAATGTAAAGATATGAGTAAATGTGTGTAGGCACTGCTGAGAGTGCCCACCACAGAACCACAGCAAATAAACAAATAGGCGCCATATATACAGACTCTTATCTGTAGTATCTCTTAGCCAGTAAGACAGTAGGAATAGAGGTAAAATCTGAAATCCAGCCTGAAATCTCAGGTTGGACAACAAAGGACATGCTTTCAGAAGATTACAGTAGTATGACTGCAAGCGTGTCGCTGTAAATAGATGTTTACAGCACACCAGCTGGTCATAATAGATACCAAGACAATATCACCCTGTGTCCTATTGAAATAAAGCCAAGCATGTCCCTTCTCAAGTCTTGTTCAGTCTGCAGTCCTGAACAGTCCAAAACATTTTCTGAAACATGCAGAGAAGAAGATGTTAATCAAGGGGAGGATCCTGAGGAATAATGTGTGTTTTAGCAACAGTGTGCATAGTAATAGTATGCTTTTGGTTAAGTTCCTCTTAGAGGAGGCGGCTATGGGTTGAAGCAGTTAAAGTGAAAATATCCCATAAATACAGTTAAAAATAGAAACTAATTAACCCATAAAACCACTCAAAATGACAGGTTTCTAAACAAAAGGATGGGACCAAGTTATTTTTGGAAAAAAAAATACTTTAGTATTTATAAACTAACATATAAAAGTATAAAATACAGGGAGGTGCTAGTTCCTCTTGAAAATTTCTTCATTAACTTACTAAACCCTTTTGCTGAACTAAATGTACTCACAGACAAGAAAAGGCGAAGCCTCTGGAGTCTGCTAGTTAGTTTTCCATTTGAATTAAAACATATACATCTTCTCCAGTTTTGCTCAATTAAAAAACAAGAAACAATCAATCAGCCATGAAGTGGTTTCTGCTGGGCAGGGATTCAGCAGGAAGTAGTCGGCAGGACTGTATGTACCCACAATCACTATAATGCATGACTTTTTTAGCATGTAGTAGCATTAAGCTGTCCTGATGGCTTTGACATGCTTTTGCTCAGCAGAAAAATGCTGAAGAGAACAACAGCTGCCCTTCTTGGTGCTCTCCTGCAGGCAGGCTCTAATCCTCTGGGTTTATACAGTTGTTCAAGAACCACTAAAAGGAAAAGCCTTCTGAAACACCAGAGGCACCAAATGGGAAACTGCTCGCACCAAGTTTTACCTGTATTAAGAAGTGTATTTTATGCTTACAAAACTTTTACAGTAGCGCCTTCCAAAACCAGTCAATATATTAAAGATCCGTATCACAGAATACTGTTTCATATTTATTATCACAAAGGGAGGGGTGTGGCTGCTACAGTATGACCATAAACTGAAAATGAAGCTTTTCCAGTCAAGACAGCACATGAAAGTTATTCGTCTAGCAGCTTCCAAAGTTGTAAACCCAGTTCAACTGGCTACCAGGCTCTGACTGTGCTTGGTACAAAACAATTGGTATGTACCAGTGAATCAGACAAAAGATCAAACTAAAAATAGTTTCAAAGTTGATATTTATATACCTTCAGAGTATTAAAAAGAGTCTTCCTGGATTTCTTGGTGTTTTTTTTTTTTTTTTTTTTTTTCATTAGGAATGCCCTAACAAATTATACTGAGATTGTTATAAAATTGATTGTAAAAGTTTAAAATTAAGTTTTAAAATGATTTAGAGTAGAAAACAATTGCAAGCCAAGAAATGTTACTGTTAGAGTAAAACTTGAAAGAAATCCAAGCTTGTTAAGGCATAGAACCTCATACAGTATATGCAGGCAATGTTAACTCTTTCCTATAGCAATCTGTTAGTTTGAAAATAAATTTGATGAATCTTTTAAAATGAATTTAATCTGGGATTACAAGCTCTATTACAGTAAATCACGTCAAACATTTAGTATTAGTGTAAGTGTTCCTGGTGTCAGCAACTGTGTGAGATACCTAAAACTCTTCTGTTAATTAAATGTAACACCAATTCACTGTTTGAGGCTTCGTGGTAGGAAACAGTAGCTACATGTGCTTTATACTAAGAGAATCACAAATAAGAAAGATCCTAAAAGGAAAGGAATGGTTGCCAGTAAACTGTACCAGACCAAAGGTTAAGTAACTCTCAGAACATGAGGTTATGGGTCGAAGTAGTTAAAGGGAAAATATCCCAGAAATACATTTGAGAAAATGAACTAATTAACCCATGAAATCACCAGAATGACAGATCTTTAAACAAAAGGATGGGAATAATTTCTTTTTGTGAAATCTATTTCAATATAACGGGCCCAAATATGACTCAAAAGTAAAATTAAAATTGTGTAGCATTTAAATTTCTTTGTACTTAATATCTCTGTATTTCTCAGTAGTGGCTCAAACACTCAAGAAAAACATTATTTTTGAAGAGAAGTTTTTTTTATTTTTTCTGCTTCAATGTAGGATGTATTTCTACAACACCTTAAGCCAACCTAATGCACAGTTGCCACGGTCTGACTCTCCGCCCTACCCTTAGCTGCTCGGAGATTTGTGCTGGTGTGAGCACTGCGCAGTAAGTCAGCTCAGGGATCTGAGCCAGTTAAAAACAGCTCTCCAAAGAAAGCAACTTTTTGTCTCAGTTCCCTGAACTGGCTCAGTATTTGGTAGCATGAGTGGCACAAGGGAGGGACCTCAGCTAGCTCAGTTTCACGCAAGTTTGAATTAAGGGGCTACAGAACCCCTGGGACCATCAGCTGTCCAACAGTCTGTGGCTAACCATCTTTATACGAGCACCATAGCTCACAGCCTAAACAGTGACTTAAGCTATAACTAGCTTTACGGTCCACTAATATGGCAGCTAGTAAATTAAACAGATAAAACTTCATTAGATCTGATACCTCTGACAAGGGAACGGTAACATCTTCCATTTGGTAAGTCACAAATCACCCCGCATGACTTGGTAGAAGTTGTTGGAATCAACCAAGCAAAGGCGTAGTGAGGTAGCTGCACCAGTCTAACACTTGCCTGCTACTCTACGGAAAGGAGGGCTTACTGCTCGCTTTCCCTCCTGTGGCCATCACAGAATGGACTTAACTCACCAAACCAGATGAAAACGTCTCACTTACTTTTGCTGTGTTAACTTTTTGCCTGAGGCAGTAAGAGGTGGAAATGGGATCACTTGCTTTTGGAAGCAACAGGTTCTTTTCAGCTCAGCCTGCTGCCTTTGCCTCTGGGGCTATGGATGCATGTCCCGGTCCGATGGCTGCTGGCTTTGGTGAAGTGGTCGCCTCTCACAGCCACCTACACAGCTCCCAGAAGCAAAGCAGTGAATGCTCCTTTCGCAGTTACAGATAAAATCAGCCATGTTAGCCTGAACAGCTTAAAGAGCAGATCTGACTTTGCTCCCTCTGAATGCATTATCTACACTGAAAAAACAAATGGAACCTGTCTCTTGGTCATGCCTTTGGCACCTCAGTTTTCCTCATCAACAACCCACCTGCCTATGCCAAGAGCCAGTCCTCTGGGGTGGCTTTTGGGTGCGTACTGGAGCTGTCTCATTATGCACCTACTTTGCAATGAGGCCATAACAGACGTCAAATACACATAGCTCCTTTCTGTTCCTCCACTGTTGTGCCTTTTGCACACCCTCTCCATAAAAAGAGTAATTTGTACCAAATGAAGATACCCACTTTCAAAAAAACAATAAGGTGCTGATAAGGATGAACCTGCTGCTTCAATATAAATTTTCAATTGCTTGCCTTGCTCCTCAGCATAGACAGAGGGGAAATAATAATAATAAAAAAAAGCTTTTAAAACATTGGGTATCCGCAGGTTGGATCAAAGAACAAACCATGGAGAATGAATGCGGGGCAGCAAATGAACAATCACAGGTTTCTGACCTACAAGACTTACAGGAAAAGCCAGCGCAAGTCAGACGCAGTGCAGAAATCACTGGAATCGGTTCAATTTGACTGAATGCCAGAGCATACTCTAATCTAGGGAACAGAGCCAGACCTGACCCCATTTGCAGGACCTTTGTTGCTGTTTTAAACATGTATCTTTGCTGCACCAGATAACAAACCAAAGATGATATTAACTTAGTAATTAAAGAATAATTAGCAAAAGAGGCAACACTTTGATCTGCACCAGTTAGGCTGCCATTAATGCCAACTGGGTATATTAAGTGTAGATCTTTCTCTAACAACATTTTAATCAATTTGAATAAGTTAATTTAGGCTACATGATAAATTATAGCATCTATGTTTCAAAACCTTCTTCTTTTATTCATTTATACTTAGAATCAGCTACCTAGCCCTTGAGGTAAATTGCAGTTACAAGTACTAGGAAATAAATTTAATACTTATATCTCTTTGTACTTTGAGACTAATAAGAATATAGTGATATGGTGTTAGGCAATACCAGCTTAATGGTTCCTTCCTTCTCACTGCACCATAGGAGCACGCCATCTGCTCAGCTGTTTTGGCGCAACCATTTGTGAGACCACCCTGTGAGGCAGATCAAGGAATTGACCCAGCTTCATTCTTTATTTGGGGCAGGGAGGTTTTTTTAAGGTCAGATACGTTCCCTGATCTGATCCAAAGTGTGACCCCACAAAAAGCTGTGTCAGCACAACCGTTCAGGGGTGGTGTAGTGGCTGCAATAAGCAATGCAGACCGAGGACATCTTAAGTTAGTACTGCTGCCAAACACTTTCTGTCACAAAACAGAAGTGCATGAGTGGTGCTAGCAACTGTGCATGCCTGCACGGGGCAGTAGCTCAAGAGAAATGCTCCAATACACTGCCAATGCATCCATGTCCGTCGCAACTGCCAGTAAAAGGGACTGAGAACAAGTTTATAAATGAACAGATGCTATCTCAAGGGTAAATGCTGTGAATACATTGCTGTAGAATGACTTTAGAAGAAAACCTGTGATGAGGCAGATCAACAGTGAAACTTGGAGAAACTAAGTCCGAAAAGTAAATACTGAGGTTTATTGCAATTGATAAAGCCACGGCAATTGAATTATTTGCTATTGGATTTTCTCTTGTTAACCTTACTTGGTTTTAGAGAGACAATTTGCATGCAGTAAAGAGAAAGATAATCACCTCAAAGGATCATTGTTAGAAATGATACGCAATAGTAAATCATCAGAAAAAAACAGAATGAAACTTACTTGAAGTTTGTATTCCCTTTGAGAGACTCTTTAAAGCACTTGGACAACAATTCATGACTTTATCCCCCTCCTCACAATTCATACGAGTAACTCTGAAAACAAACAATCTGTCCTCTAGGGAGGATTGTTGTTCTAAGCCATGGCTCTGATAGATATATTTTTTGGTCTCAGATATAAGTAAGAGCTACAAAAGGTTAAAAATTTGGGTATAGTTCAGATAAACATCTAAAAGTTTGGATATTCGTCTGAACGCTTTCTGTCAGAAAAAAATGTGCTGTAAGTCTTGTGAGAAAAAGGCTTGTGATGTTGCTGGCACTTTTATTTTTGTTCTCAGCTGGAATATAATGAGAGTAGTCAACTTCTCACATAGTGTTTTGTCTTCAGAAGTTGTGGGGAAAAAGTTCAGTTCTAAGAAAAGATTACGGTGAGACTCTTATCCTATGTAAACTGACTTTGCTTCTTGTTGAAAAAGACAATGGGATGGTAAAGTAAAATTTTGGTGAAAACTAAAAAGCTGCAAGCAGTTCAGAACCTTTACCAGGAGTTGTCATCAGTTAAAATAGCAAAAGGAATTTAAAAAACCAATATGACTTAAATTACAGCTGAGCCTCTAATTCTATAATGTTTCCATTTCAGAGAATGAAAAGAAGAAATCACTCTTTCCATTTTATATTCAACATGAAAGACAACTTCTGATTTTTAGGTACAAAGCACTAATCCAAAATGCTAATTAGCCTAAAAAATAACTCTGACAACCACCAAGTTTGTACAATATTGCCTTGAAATGAAGCTTGACCATTTGCAGTTCATTGTAGGAGTAGGGTCTTAGCTATTGACAGAGTAAATTTGTCTACAGTATATGAATTTTTTCCCAAAATTAAATTTCATTTCCAAAATGCCTTAGAAATGTGTCAGTCTTTCATTATAAGTCATTAGGATGTAGTCTTCAATAATAGATCTGAAAATGGAACTTGAACTTTTAAATTATTTACACTTTTTAATTTTTTTTTTTAAACCAACAGCTTCATGTGACAAGTATACATGTTTATCTGGACAGGCTATGCTGTGCACATCTGCACAAATTTTCATGCTGTAGCTCCAACAGGCTGCCTTGCTTCACCAAGAGCAGCTAGAGAAACACCATGTCGCTTCCATAATGGCAAATTTCCCCTTTGACAGGTCAGGTGTTTTTTTGGTGGAACATATGGGTATGGTTAATACTTCCTTGGACTAACTGTCCTGGGAAGTCTAATGTCAAAGACATCCAAATCAACCAGGTAATAAATATCTATAGGACATAGTCTGACAAATACTTCTCTCGTCAGCAGTGCTGACTTAAACCACCCTTGCCTACAGGTTCCTTGTTCCCTTTCTTTTCTTTCTCCCTTGTTCCCCCAGAACAACTGTTCAGAAGGTTGGTGGAAAGGGACATGAAGGGAAGGATGTTTATAACCTGTATCAATTCCCTAATCTGTTTCACCACAAAATCCCATGAAAAATTGTACTGCTGCAACTGAGACAGTGACACAGATGTGGGGAACGAATAGTTGGGGATTGAGAAACACTGACACCAGAAAAGGTGTTCATCAAAACTACAGCAGCCAAGTTGTCTGAGCATAAAATGTTTCTGCTACTTATCTAGGCAACCAATTAAAGGAGAACTCTTGGAAAGTAAAAAAGAGTCAGTGAAAGATGGCAACAAAGCTTATCCTTTAAATAATAAAACTATTCCAAACTGAAACTATGGGGACTCCATTTAAACAGCCTGAGTAGAATTCAGCGACTTGCTTGCAAATACACAGAATCACAGCATGTTTTGGCTTGGAAGGGACCTTAAAGATCATCTAGTTCCAACCCCCTGCCATGGGCAGGGACACCTCCCACCAGACCAAGCTGCCCAAAGCCCCATCCAGCCTGGCCTTGAGCACTTCCAAGGATGGGGGATCCACAACCTCTTTGGGCAGCCTGTTCCAGTGCCTCACCACCCTCATAGTAAAGGATTTCTGCCTTATATCTAATCTAGATCTACCTTCTTAGTTCGAAACCATCACCCCTTCTCCTATCACCTATATACTTTCGGCTTCCCATTTACAAATTCATATTATAGGCCATTTACTAAAAGCACAAAACTGGGCTTGTTTACACACAGCTTGTGTAGTAGAGGCAGTTCTTATTAAAGTTTCAAAAAATTGTAAAGGGTCAGATCTCTCCATGCTGCATATTCAGAGCTTCTAGTGAAATTCTTCTGCTGCAATTTTGTCTGTTCACAAACATGATGTTGCCCTTTTCCAAAAACAAAAGAACATCTCCCTATAATTCAGACTCTAGTTATAAGGACCAAAGAGATACCCACTTAAAAAGGATCACACACACAGTTGAAATCACATTGTAATAAGCTCACTCTGCTTAGTCTTCAAGGGGGTCTCTCCTTCTCCCTCCCACCCCAGATGCTGTTGCAGTTGCGTACAGCATTTTTATGAACAAGCTTGTTGTTACCGACTCCTGCAGTTTATTGGAAAATTAGAAATTAAAATATGCAGACTATTTTATAACCACACATAAATTTACAGACTTCCAAGATCCAGTGTGTTTGCCTATTCCCAAACCAGATTACACAATACAGGCATTTGTAGGGAAAAATTCACAGACAGATTTTTAAAGGCTCTAAAACACTCAGAAAAGAACTGTTAAGCAGCTGCTCATTCCCCACTTTTATGAATACTGGGCTGAGTTATTACTCCATATAATACAGTACTTGTTTTGGCATAAGGTAAGAGGTAATCCCTAACTCTTAGTCTGTTTACAGGCCATATTCGTCTCCCCAGCGATACTGCCAGAGCCTGGTAAATTTTCTGCAGGGCAGGGGGACTAGACTGAGTACCTTTCACATACTGACCAACCTATGTGCTGTCAAAGAGATTCCAAAGAATATGCTTTTGTTTTAGGAAACAGGAGCATTTTTGTTTTGCTCCACCCCTCCCAAACCTTTCCCTTTAGAAATGACTCTTGGCAACCCTGCATGCTTTTTTTTTTTTTCCTTCATTCTATAGACAAAAACATGGAGACAGGAGTCAGATGAAAACTAAAATACATAAATCCTTTTAAAGGAACTTCTATCTTATCTAGGCTTATTTTGATGTGGTAGGAATATGGAGTCTGGAGCCAACTGTACTTTTTCTTGCCAATCTGCCCTAGAGCTTAAGAGTGAATAATGTCATAAAGTTTATATGCTTTCCCAAATATATGTTAAATGATCCACAGATAACAAGGTCTAGTTTGTCTGTCACCTATCCCAGCAGCTTTAAGTACCACCTGGATTCATCGAGAAGAAGTGAATATGTCTTTTGTGGAAGATGTCATCACTTTTTTAGTTTAGAAAATAAAAGGTCCTCAGGAGGAGCATAGAAGATAATTGAAAAATGGTTAGTGTGGATCCTGGAACAAGTTTTCTTTCAATTCTTTCCGCTGAACCTTTGCCTTCTCCTTACATTTTTCCATCCCTCATGCTCTTTGGGACTAGTCCAGTGCAGAGGATATCTCTGCAAACCTTGGCTTCACTCACAGCCAAGTAAAGCAAAGGATCAAACTCATTTGCCTGTCTAGAGCAATCAGAACTTCAAGTTTATCATTCAGAAATCATATGGACCATAAACTGAGCATTCACTTGGCCTCTTTTTTTTTTTTTTTTTGAAAGAAGAGCTGGTATCACAAGTCATCTTGGGAACAGAGCATGTGTCTTCCCTGCCTGGATCTGAGAGGGAACAGAGAAGGAGCATTGCTGAACTTGAGGACGTGGTCAGACTTGTGCAGCTGATCTGTATTAAGAGGTGAACTCCTTCACACTGCCTGTAGTTGCCAGTCCTCTCAGATCTGCCAGTCTGACTACACATAGAGCCACTCCCTAACCTGGTTCTGTCAAAATAATCTGCTTTTCATGGCACATGATCACAGAACCATCGGAAAGGAAAGAAAGAAAAGCGTTCCTTTTTGTTGGCTCTTGTTACTCTACGGACTGGACAAGGTTCTCACTGATAGTTGGTTACCATGGCTATTAATACCCTGAAACAAAGTGAATGAATGCCATGATCAAGCTAAAGAAGAAAGGAGCAAAATCTCACCTAGGAGACCCTAGGAATATCATAGGGGTAGGCAACTGTACAGCAGTTTCTTTAAAGTGAGAAACTGATGACCATTTGGAAAAAAGTCTTTACATTTTAATGATCTGTAAAGTTCAGCCTCTGGCAGTTCTATTTTAAAAATATTCTTTTACAATTAAAACCAGTTAACTGAGAAGCTGCTGCAAGAAGAAAAATTTGATCTCTTGTCCACGTTTTGAATTGCCACAGCTTTTGCTTATTGCAGACTGACCCCCCCCCAAAAAAAAAAATATTAAATGCTGATATCTTAAGTGTATACAGAATAGGCACAGCATCTGTTACACAGTCAAGGAACAACTCTGACTGCCTTACTGCCAGGAAAGACAACTCACTTTGTACAAGAATGCTATTTGTCCGTTAGCCATGCAAGTATCCACTTAGCTCCCATTACAGCTCATTTGTAGTTGCCAATATCTACCCTTTAAATACTTACAGCTGCCATTTCTGTGTTGAAAAAGTATCTATTTTCATCTTTTCATTTAGGACTCAGACACCGTCCAAAGCATCTGGTAATGTGAACTGTGGGGCCCTGGATAGCCCGGGAACTATACAGCCCAGTTCAAAGTTATCCTGGATGAGAATAAGAGCACTTCTTCTGGTGGCAGTGGCCCTGGGTTATCAAAAAATCCACCCAACAAGCACACGATTTTGCTGGTTTGCTTTTAACCCGCAGCAGTTCCCCAGTCTAGTTAGCTGTACACAGTTGCACTTGCAGAACTGAAAGGGCGACACGGGGGCAGGAAGAGGTGTCCAGGGTTACCTCTCTAGAATTGACTCCACAAGACATTTGTAAAACTGACTTGATTGCACTGTATCTGAACCATAGGCAGAGGACTTCAGCCTATAGAGGCACTAATCCAAACCTTTTCCAAAGCACTAATTCCCTACACAACCATTTACAAATGTGCTGTGGATTCAGTAATTATTTCAAAATATTCCTTTTCAGGAAATCACAGGGGGAGGAAGAAGAAAAACAAGTTATTCGGTTTTAGATTCTACACTTGACTGAATTGTTTATCAGCTGCCATTATCCCTATCGCGGGCTAGCAAGAAGCAATAAAATGACTAGGGTTTGAATTACACCTTCTCCCTAAAATCACATTCTATCCTCAGAGATGGAGATTTCCATCAAACTCAGACTGCTGCCATGTGCATCACAGTGGATGTGTACTCCATCAGACTTACAGCTATTTCACCACAATGTAAAGCAGATACTGAGCCACCAATTTCTCCCACTGTGGCTGAGAGTGTATGCACGCTGTAGGCATTTTTAGAGCTGCAGCTCACGCAGGCATAGCCAGCCTGGCTATAAAGCAGCTGTAATAGCCGTTGCTGGCAAAACCCTTGCAGCACATATTTCATTGCAGAGATGCATGACGTCCTACAAAACTGAATAAATACTTGAGAAGTTAGTCCAGCTCTGAAATCTGTTTTGGCCTAGCTGTTCTGCCAGTAGCCAGTCATCTTAACTGGTATTTTAACAATACGACTTCAATTACATGGAAATAACATTTGTCATAGCTGTTCTCAGGAATCACAGAACTTGCAGAGCAAACTGTTTCCCAATGGACAGTGTTCTTACTTGGGAGGGCTTTGTTGCCATGATTTTCACTATTTGTAGAAATAATTTGATGCAAAAAATTACAACTCTGACTTGACTAATCAGAACCCTACACATAAATAAGATCTACAAATGCAAAGGTTAGGCTGCCAAGAAATACTTCTCTGGGCCCTGAAACTAACGAGGCTGTGGCTGTACTGACCTCTCCTAGGCAATGAATATCAACTTCAGCAGTCCCTGTTTCCCTTCCTCAGGGACTCTCTATTCTTGGGTACCCTTTCTTGCCTAAGTGCCATCCTTGCTATTGTGCCACTACAGTTACTTGTGTGGTCCCAGAGTGAATCAGACCAGGGAACTGATTCACCTGAAAAATAAAGGCAACCATAAGCAAGCATCTGTGCTGGCACAGTGGAGGCAGCAAAGGCCAATGGAGGTTGCACTGAGAAGCATGAGGCAAGGATTTGGTAAGATAACTTGGCTTGAACCACAGCCTATTATGTGAGCCTTGAAAACATACCATGTCTATGATACCAAAGCAAATGGAACTGTAAAGGGATGAAACCACTGGTGAGTCTGAATAGCTCAATGAAAGAGCTCAGAACGGGTGTCAAAGCCAGCTCTCACAGTCCCTTGCCCTAGTTATAACTCCACACTTCTCTTTTTAAGAAAGAAAGTGTTTACATGTTTGAATTAAATGCAACAGTGGCTTATTTAGTAGCTTTAAGTGTCCCTGAGAAGTGTGCGTTGTTTCAGGAATAATTAGTCCCAGGAATACACTGGCAATGTAGTTCAAACACTGTCATTCTAGTACACCTATGAGATTCAAGGACTGAAGCCAACTTCCTTAACTGATGGTCATTCAATACCCCTTTTTGGCATCCCTCAGTTCATCTCCAGTCTCAGTAAAGTATAATATGTTCATGAACAACCTCATGCAGTCTCCATGAAGTACTGGATACCAGTTCCTTCCTTTTAAGCACACAATTTTAAAAATCCAAACAGAAAAAGGCCTGAGGCGAAATTCCAAGCCTAAATAGCTCTTAAGTTTGTGAGAACTTAGATCCAAAATGTTACTTTAATCCAACTAATTTACCCAGCACTTCATACTTTTTAAGTAATTCAGTCTAAAACTGTATAGTCAACTAGCAAAAAAAAAACAAAAACAAAAAACAAAAAACCACACGAAACAATGCTGATCTCCATTTTAAAAAATCCACTGTCAGGAATCATATATGAGGAAGTATGTCACTATTCCCCTATCTGTAGTGGGTAGATCTGAATTCAGGATGTTACCAGCCTCTCAGAACCATATTTAAATCACCAGTACAAGCACTCAGGGAGATGGTAAATCTTACTCCATTACATTGGAATGGTTTCACATAACCCCATTTCCAGATCCCTGACTATTTTAACTTTCTTCTCACTGGTTCATCCGACAATACATTCTTTAAGCTGCTTTATACAAAGGTTTTTCCTTCTTCCATGTCATGATTATGAAATGAGTCCACTCTCGACTCCCTCGTCTTCCTCCTCCTTTACCACATCCATCCTCTAGCATCACAGGGAGCACAACAAGCACAAAAAAGATGCACTCCATCTTCTCTCTCTTGTGAAAAATGGGTCAGTCGGCTTTGTGCTCCTCCCCACCGTACCCTTTGTTTATGGTATATCCTGTCTGCCCTACCTTTCGTGTTTGTTCTCTTAGTAAATTCTTCGTAGCGGATGTTCCATATACTCTTAACACTTGGCCTATTTTGGATGTTGCTATAATATAGAAAATAAAACTGTATTTCACATAGACCTAAACTTCATCTTACAACAACAACAACAAAAAAACTGTGCATAATTGCTAATGTTTTTAAGCCATAGAAGTGATGTTGGAATCTATTTTTAGACATTGCTAAGTTTCACTCACTTTTGATAATCTGCATTTTCCTTTTGTGGAGTTATGTTTTGTTTATAGTTTAGAAATTGTGTGTTAGATCTCACATGATGACCTTTAAAATAAACCCAGCTTAGTATCTCAATATCCACAATGGCGTGGGAGTTTAAAGATGTGGTTGAAGATAGTTGTTTCTCGTTAGGAGGAAACTAATGACAGATCATGCAACTTCCTCGCTTATCAAGGAAGATCCTCCTGGTGCTAGCTTTATGTAAAACTACAGCAGTTCATGATGTACTGTGGGTGTGTTTATAGTACATACACAACTTGCTGACAGAGCTCAGTACTACATATTGCTCTAATGGACTAACCTATACAAATTAGCAGAATAAGTTTGATAGCTTTTACCAGCTATGCAAAGGTTATGAACTTGACTATGAAATACTAGGCAGTCAATAGGTGGGAAGTGTACTGGATAGAAATACACTAGAAATTTCCCAGTTCCATTTCTAGAACTGCAAGGCAGCCTGTCAAACAACTGCAAATCCAGTTGGTCTGTACCTTCTCATTTCACTAATGTCTGTGCTAAGTTGCATAGAAGCATCAAAGAATTTACATAATTAAGTTTTTTTTTGTTTTGTTTTGTTTTTTAGGAGATCAGCTATATCTTAGTAACAGCACAGACTCCACAGAAGCCAACATCACTTACCTTGAGTCCTGAACTGGAGATACTGTACTTGAAGGGACTAAAAAGATACTTTAATTGCTTTTTTCATTTTCTGCCACTGATCTTTGTGCTGACATTGTCAACAGGATGTTTCATGCTAAGAACTGGACTGTAACTGGGAGCTTATTCCACTTTAAACATCCTTATTGTCTGCACATGTATTATTGTAAGTGGAGGTGTCAGAGCAAAAGGCTCCCTATCCGTTTGCATTTTCTATTTTCATAATTCCTTTCAAGTATTCTTGCTACATTGCTGTTCTAGCCAGTCTTTACATGTCAAGAGAGGCACTTCAGGTGTTGAGTAACATTTGGTGGCAGATTTTGTTGGAGCAAAAGAGGTGGTGGCCACTACTAGATGTACCTGCTGAAGGGATACGCACCCCAGTTACAGTGCGAGGAAGTAACACCATGACAATCAGCACTGACACTAATCAAATGCTACAGCCAGTACACATCAGAAGTCAAGGAAGAGATATCTGTGCTGTTTAGTGATCTGTACTACAGAAGCAATCATTGCCAAGCAAAGATAGGAAGACAACAGACATACTGGTTCATCATCCCAGCTAAATGCCTTCTTGAATGGAAGCCAACACCTGTGCAATACTGTACTAGCAACTCAGGTGTAATAGTTGAATATAGAATTCATTTTAGTTCACCCAGGGATGCAAGAAAGGCTTGCAATAGAAATTTGGGGATTAACAAGATAACTATTTATGTTCAGATAAAAGCATTGCTGAGCTTGACATGCCTGCTCTAAAAAATGAGGTGAAAAAAAGAATGGTATTTACAAAAGCTAACTTCACCTTAGTGAGGCTAAAAATCCTGAGACCAGCAACTATTCTAAGTTACCATTAGAGGACTGCCCCCC
>VXAA01006214.1:506283-539823 GCA_013399115.1 Anseranas semipalmata | reverse complement strand
CCCACCTCCACACTGACCTGAGTGAAGAATAACTTCAATAAGACAAGAGTAGCTTTTGTCAGTATCCCAAAGTCTGTTAAAAAGGTACAGAAAACTTCTCTAAAGGCTGAGCTTTGTTTAGTCAAAATGAGTTTAAGTCACAGCTATAGAAAAGCCAATCAAATTTACTAATGCAAAATGAAACAGTCAGCTGCTTTCTGCAAGTCTGCTTGGAAAAAGATCCTAAAACTATGCAAAAACAGAGTATCATTGCATACTAAACTGAGGGATATCCATCCTATTTACTCATAGGCACTTTTATCAAGGACTTGCATGGGGAAACTTATTACAGAGAGGAGAATAAAAGTAGGGCATATACACTTTACAAAAAAAATTGCAACCAGCAGTAATAAACTACAGACCTAGGTGTGAGTTCTGGCCTTAGAGCAGAAGTATTTTCCACTGGCCCCAGGTATCTATTTTGTACAGATATAACTAGAGGATTAGAATGCCCTAAAACAGTACAGCTAGTGCATTACCTCTCTCATTTTGCCAGAGGGGAAGATTTCATGGCTTGAGGATCAGGTGTGGCTCTCCCCAAAAATGTGAGATTTGTAAAGGAGTGTTCACTTCTCGTACACGCATTCACACAGAAATATCATTATTGTCTGTCTTATTGGGTCACATACGATGTCAGCACAATGACAGTGTGCATGTAGGGTTCTAAAGCACAGGGGAAGTGAGAAGAGTGTGAACTGTGTGGGCGAAATGTTCTCTCCGACCAGGTGATCCGGTGAATTCATAGGCTGGGCTGAGAGGGAAATGGTAAGCATAATGGCAATCTAGCAGTGATAGGTGAAAATACAAGCTGTTTTTTAACAGGATGAGGTTAGCTCTTCCTTTCATGGAAATAAATCAACTCTTTCTGGAAAATCTCCTTTTCATCTAAATTAACTTTTTTTTTTTTTAATTAAGATGTATGAAAAAATAACCAAGTGGGGGTGGAACAAATCTGTTTGTCTTCAGCGTGGTTCTGTACAAGAAGAAATGAAATGGAAACTGTCCTCCATCATACTTTGAGCTGCATTTGCTTCCATAGAACAGTGACATAGGGCATCACTTGAAATAAATCATGTTTTACACAATATGTTTCTAACAAAGAATGGAGAATCCTTGCACTGTGCCCTCATAAGAGTTTAAATACTGAATATGAACATGAGGAAAGCAGTTTTGAAGACAGAACCTACGGGTAAATGCTGAACCAGTACTACTGTGCAGTAAGATGTCGGTGAGTAGGGTTCTTTGGTTTGGTTTTTGTTTTTTGCTCTACTACTCATCCCTTCACCCCTAGCAGCATCACTACAATTATAGGATGTGCATACATCTCGGGTCACACTGCAGTCTTCATGTTACCTGTACTAGTGAGCAAACTACAACTGATTTTTAGTCTACACTGTAACATTTGGCCTACTGATAAAAGTTAATGGGAGAGAAGATAATTTATTAAATATCTGTTATTAATTTAGTATTCATAATGCAGTATCCATATAGCCTAAGCACTATAAACACTACAACCATTTTCCATGCTCAGGCAGTGCGAAATATGAAAGCTGGTATTAGCTGTAATAAGCAAATGTCACAGGGCAGTAAGACAATAAACAAGAATTTCCATGTCACATATATGACAGGCAGGCATCACAGTCTAACTGTAGAGTGATTTACCTGCTTAATCCTGAAGTCTCAGTATTCCAGCTTTCTGAAATCCTATCATTCCGATGCACCTACAGAACACTTGATCTGCTGTTCCCTCTCACCTAATAAGCAGAACACTTAATGTTCAACTAACTTCTGAACAAAACAATGCAAAAAAAAGCACTGTATGCCATACAGGGGAAATAAATGCATGCTACTGCTGAAGTGAAACTGTCCCACATTGTTTTTAACACACTCAAGATCTCATGGGTTTTGTGGTTCATATAGGTACATCTACCCAGACATGTTTACTTGTATTCTGTCTAGTGTCCAGGATTCGCTTTATTTCAGCACAGTGAGCAGAAAACAACAATGGTTTCAACTTGTTTGCTGCCTGGGACATATGAGTATGTAACTAGAGCAGATACACAGATGGCCATGAAATTTACTTTAAGTTTTATAATTATTCAGACAGCTAGTGAAACAGTGAAGTACTAAATGATATACATATCTTTGCTACCTGAAAAACTTAGAGAAAATTACAGTAGTTAATTTCTAGATAAACACGCATCGAGTCGAGTCACATGTGTCACAGAAGCTTCTCAATGAAGAATATTTCCAAACACCAAAAAAGATAAAAAGGTGTTAACTTTTAGTTTAATATCTTTGTAACTCTGGTTTTTCTCAGGTGCCAATGGGGTAACCATTTTATCAGTTTAAGAAGTTTCACATACAGACCTATGACAATATGCTAACAGTCCTCACTAACACCTGTGCACAACATACACAGTGGCAAGTGTACAGACGTGTGGCACGTGCAGCATCCTAGCATTGCATAGCTAACTTCACAAATCAACAAAAAACCTTATAGGAAAGTTAAAATGTTTATACAATTTTAAAACAGCTTAAAAGTACAGATTGAACATCTGTTCTCAAAACCAGTTCTGTCAGCTCTACCCCACAGAATACTAATCAAAAATCCACTTTGACAACTATGGACAGATTATAACTATTTCAGTTACAATCACCAAGCAAGCAATATTTTTTTAAAGGCACTCAAACAGGAAGCCCATTTTTCATATTAAACATGACTACAAACTGAAGTATTAAATATATGGAGACCACCAAGGAAAAGTAAGTCAAAATGAGTAAATGTCAGATTTGCACTACAGTGCTTTGTAAACTCTCACAAGAGTATACTTGTCAGGCCAGAACTTTCTAAAAAAGGAAAACAGATTCTCCCACCATGCTGGGGCAAGGGAAAAGAATTTATTTATCTAATAGATATTTAACATGCAGATTCACATTAACTCCTGCAACAGAATTTCATTTGGGAGCTAAGTGAACACCACAAATGCATATATATATATATATTTATTTTTTTTTTTAAGTCTCCTCTCATAGAAACACTGAGGTTAATACTCCTTTGAGTAAGGATGACTGGACTGGGCTCCCTCTGGAGCTCCTCAGTGCTCCTCAACTGACCTAGGCAACTGCTGTTTAACAATACACAAGGCAATCCCTCCTCACCAAAGGCCTTGCATGTTGCTTTTAATGTTTTTCATCACCTTTGTCATCAGAGACTCACAATAAAAGCCTGCAACGCTGGCATCCTGCACTGTGCTACAGATGGAAACTTAAGCCTTGTGGGCCCATCTCATCACTACAGCTCCTTGACTCTGAGTCCAAATATAAGCAGACTCCTGTTTAATAAGGCAACAGCTCCCAAGTATGTTGAGCTTGCACATTTGATTAAAGAAGTAGCAATAAGACGCTTTTGTGAATGAAGGCTTCTTTCAAGCTAGCACCTGTTTGGGACCTCCTGCAATCTTGCCTGTTAGTGTCTTTGAAAAGCATGCCCTTCCGCAGGTCATAACGGGTAAGTAAAACCCAAACCAAAACAAAAAACATCCTACCTCCCCCTCCTCCCCCAGCAACCCAAGGCATGCTTACTCTTTGAATCAGAGAGCAGCTGAGCTGACATGTGGTTCACTTGCCAGCTTTCTGAAATTGCAGCACTGGGGAACTCTAGGATTTTGATATTCAAACTCTGTATTCGTACCGCCAGCATTTAACCTCACATTCCAGGGCGGGGTTGGGCTCAGAGCCTGGGACATTCCAAAAAGCATTCCAACCAGCAAGGCCCCAGAGGTAGCCCACAGTGAGCGCATCCATGCTAGAAGGCTAGTAAGAGTATCTTTGCATTCCCATTCATGCTTCTAATAAGCAGAATACATGTAGACTACAGCGGAAGGAGTAACAGTGCTCCCTATATGCATGGATCACCCTTCGGCAGGTATTATGAACAGTTTCTGCAGCGTCAATACCAAGAATCAAACAACTGCTTTCCTGTTTACTTGCTGTAGCCTTGTGATAGAAAAGAAAGGTTGCTTCAATGAATTCCATACGATTCACAGTAAAAATTTTTCACTATATACTTAAAATAAAGCACAGCTCTGGTTCATATTGACCAAGTATCATATTCACACTATATTAAAATTGGAAGAAAAGAAGATTTCTGACATGTGAGGCTAAACATGCTCCAATCCAACTGTGGTTTCAATTGCCACCCTATGCAAGAATGCAGAAGTGCAATGGCTGCATCGCCAAATACTGCAGAAGTCAGCAGATTTTCCTGGAGAACAATAAAATCTGCCACCTTCTGTTTATGAAAGGTACAGCAGAAAAGAAAAGCACAGGAGAAACTGTCCTACACCTGAGCCATCAGTGCAGTTTGCTCTTTAAAACTAATGTGAACAGAACAATCTCTAGAAGGAAAGCACTGTGCTAACTGAAGTAATTACTTTAAAACCAGTACTTGGGAGGGAACATGCATGATAAATACAAATTCTCCTAACTGCAGAACTAATTAGGTTGTACTGAATGATGGAAGTGAGATACTAAGTCACACATTAGTTGCGATAGAGTTAAGAATGAAGGCACGTAACAGAAAACAAACATTAAGCAAAAATATTTTCATTCCATGCATGCAGGTACACACACACTTGCAAGTTTTCCTTTTGACACTGGTCAAGGATGTCAAACATGTGTTATGCTTTCTAGCCATTTGCCAGAATTTAGTGTTCCTATATTTAGCATAGAATGCTCATTCCAACAGAGTGACTCTCACTCTCATTTTCACATGCTCTGTTTGGCCTAGTTGTGGCCATCCAGAACTACGGCACAGACCACCTCAATGTATACAACTATTACAACAAATTAAGAGGAATAAATGTAAGCATTGGAGACCACGTAATCATTTAAATAATGATTTGAAAACATGCTCTTATTACAAAAAAGAAACAACCCCCAGAAACTTCTAGCTTCCATTTGTTTTAACAAAAATACAATACATATACTCTGCAGTCTTAAATTAATATAGCATTTTTTTCTAGCTCATAGAGTATATACACAGTATTTTCCAATTCTCTCCATCAGCTAAACCAAGGCACATATTCCGGAACATCAGATGATTAGTAAAGCATTTACATGCCACAGTATTCATACAACCTCTATTTAGAGATCTCTCCAACTGCAGTTCTTCCAACTGTAGTTACACGTGAATTTTTGACAGCACAACTGCAGAAGTCCGCTTAGCTGTTCAATGTAAAACCAAACCTTACACATTCTCAACTGCCACTGGAGTTATCTATCTCTTGCCATGACCATGTGCTCTGAATGGCATTTTAAGTCAAAATTAAATATACCCAGGAAGAACAAAAGGTGACCCAGGAGAAAGAAAGATGCTGTCTGAGCACACAGTGACACGGTCAGGAAAGCTAAAGCCCACCTGGAGTTGAATGTGACGGGCAACAAGAAAGATTTCTACAGGTGTATCAACAGCAAAAGAAAGACCAGGGAAAACATGGGCCCACTGCTGAGGAGGACTGGGGACCTGGTGAGAAGAAACATGGAAAAGATCAAGGTACTTAATATTTTCTTCACTTTAGTCTTGACTGGTAAGATTTACCCTAAGGAATTGCCAGGTACCAAGACCAATGGTTAAGTCTGGAATAATGAAGACTTTGCTGATCCTCAAGGAAGATCAGATTAGGGGACATCTAAACAAGCTAGACATGCATCAGGCCCATGGGACCTGATAGGATACACCCAAGAGTGCTGAAGAACCTGGCCACAATCACTGAGGCCACTCAATTATCTTTGAAAGGTCACGGCAATCTGGGATAATCCTAAGGACTGGAAGACAAACTTCACTCCTGTCTCCAAAAAGAGTAAAAAGGAAGATCCAGGGAACCACAGGCCAGTCAGTGGCCTCCCCTCAGTCCCTGGGAAGGTGATCAAGCAAATCGTCCCGGAAACCATTTCCAACCATATGAAGGACAGGAAGATGATTGGGAATAATCAGCACAAACTTCTGAAGGGGAAATCATGCTTTACCAATCTGGTAACATTTTACAGTGAGATGACTGGCTTTGTGTATGAGAGGAGAGCAGTGAATGTTGTGCTTTTATAAGGCTCACACCACCTCCCATAGCATACTCAAGGACAAAACTGATGAAGTAGAGGCTAGTTAAGTGGTCAGTGAGACTGAAAACCAGCTGAACTGCTGGGTTCAATATGATCAGCAGCCAGTCAGTAGTGGTGTAACCCAGAAGTCAATACTGTGCCTAATATTTGAATATCTTCATTAATGGCCTAAATAATGGGACAGATCACACCCTCTGAAAGTTTGCAGTTCATACAAAACAGGGAGCAGTTGCTGACACCCAGATAGTTGTGCTGCCAGTCACAGTTACCTCAATAGGCTGGAGAAAAGGGCAAAGAGGATCCTCATGAAGTTCAGCAAATGTAAGCGCCAAGTTCTGCACCTAGGAAGGAACTCCATGCACCAGTACATGCCAGGGCAAGCCAGCTGGAAAGCAGCTCTGCAGAAAGACCTGGAAGCCCTGGTGGACAGTAAGTTGAACATGAACTAGCAATATAACCTGATGGCAAAGAAGGACAAAAGTCTCCTTGGCTGTATTAAGAACAGCATTGTCAGCAGGTGAAGGAAGGTGAACCTTCCCCTCTATATTCAGAAGTGGTGACACCACATCTGGAGTGCTGTGTCCAGTTCTGGGCTCCCCAGTACAAGACAGACATAGGCATTCTCAAGCAAGCCCAGTGAAAGTCCACTAAGACAATGGGATTGTGGCATGTGACATGTGAGCAGAGGCTTGGGAATGAGACAAAAAGTCTCATATATATGATCTTATCATATATACGTACATTCCTGATTGGGAAAAGGGTAGGGACAATGACAACAAGAGGGACAAAGCCAGACTCTTCTCAGTGACAGGCAAAAGACAACAGGCACAAATTGAAATATAGGATATTCCATGTAGACAAGATCCCCCCCCACCCGTAAGGGTGACTAAACACTGGAACAAGTTGCCAAGAAAAGTTGTGGAGTCCCAGTCCCTGCAGATACTCAAAACCCAACTAGACACAGTCTTGAGGAAACCACTGTGGTTGAGCCTGCTTTGAGCCGGGGGAGTGGACCAGATGATCTCCAGATGTCCATTCCAAGCTCAAACATCCTACGATTCTATCATATTATGAGAACTTGCAAGCCACACTGTTAGCAGGACATAAAAAAAATTAGTTTTTTCCCTCAATTATTCTATGATGGCCCCCAACAATACGAACAGGAACAAGATACAAGATAGCACCTGCGATAAGAAAATGGCTACTTATGAAATTTCTGCTCAATACTGCAAGTTCTTTCGCAGCTTCAGAGTAAAATTCTAATACTAAAGTTGTATCAAATTTAAGTATATTGAACTATATTTACTGCAGTGTACAAAATGAGTAAGAAAAACCTTTCTTAGATTCTATAGATTTTCCAGAAATTACTCTGATCTGAACAGCAGTCACTTTAAATATAAATGTATATCTACTTAATTTTAAAAGTCTGAACATTATCTGGTGAGATATTGTTCTGCCATTATACAAGAATGGTTTAATGCTGCCACTATCATTTGAGAAAAAGATTCAAAGTTTTAAATAGAAAGCCTGTTGATGAACTACATCCAAACAAATATTTTGTAAGCTATTTATACACAATACTCCAGAGATCCTGGTGTGGTATCCCTGTAATTTTGTTTTCAGACCAGATCTGATAATCTGAAGATTATGATAAATTAAGAAGAGAACACATGCCTTTAAGACCACCAGTATCACCAACAGCTAAATACTGAGGCAAAGTAGGTCACATTTCAAGAACACACAAGGCCATACCTGAATGCCCATATTGCAAGTAATATACATGTAGACATTTACTAGAACTTCCAAGTAAAGAACAAAACAGCTCAAAGTGCCTTTATCCAAATAATTCACAGCTACCAGGCTTGGCTCCAATTTCTTATTGGAAAGACACAAGTGTAATACCCAAGACCAGGAAAGCATGATTCATTCTGTTGCTGTTGTATTTCTGGAGGGTAAAATGTAGTAGAAGTTATTAACGAAGAAATGTTATTTTCATGCTTAGTGTTGTAATTTCCAAGTTATCCCCTCTATGAAATCCTTTTTGTCAGTATGATGGGTATAAATAAAACCTCAAGTCATGCATGAAACTCATTTGACAAAATCATGTCTACTTAGCTATTAATATTTTCCTACATGAGTTTTTCTGATTAAATACATCATTGCATAATGAATCCATCTGCTTATGGCTGATATATTCAGACACCTTACCATCACACCATAGACTTCCTAAAATAATAAAACCAATGACAAAATAACCTTGAAAATATCTGATATTAAAAAAATTTATTGTTTGGGATAATATTCTCAATGTTCTCTAAAATCAAATTGCTAATTTATCCTGTATGAAAGGCACCACAGGGACAGTGAGTCGTGAATAGTAAACATCTTACTGGCATTTTTCACAACCAGGGCATTTATCCATCTCAGAGAATCCAAATGAAACGTGAACAGCAAGATATACAAATAGGAGCTAATTTGTAGCTTCTATGAAGCTGCATGAAACCTCTGATCTCCATGCTACCGTGGCATCTTAGACATATTCATGTCAGAAGTTTCTTCAGCAAAATTAGCTTTTTTATGGGAAGGCTCAGTAAGATCTTTTCCGTGGTCTCTGTTATTCAAGTGCTCCTGGTCTTCCCTCTTGCGTTTGTTAATCAGGTGGTTTTCACCCTCACACAGCTTTCCCTCTGGGATACCCAGTGTTCTCAGACAGACAATAGCTGCAGCCTGTTCTGCTAGTTTCTTTGACTTGTCCCTGAAGAGCAAGCAGACAGAGCACAGGTAAAAGTAGAAACTGAAGTCTCTACACTCCCAAAACACAATTAATTTCCTGTCTCTGATGCAACATCATGAAATAAATAGCATTTGTAGTCATCTCACAGCAGAAGAAAAAATAAATCAGATCCAGAAGTGATTTGAATCTTGCTAGGTGTCAATGTTGATTTGTCACTGCTGATAGTAACAGGTTTTCTAGGAATACTACATCAGGTCTTGTGTCTCAAACACTCTTCACTTCAAAGATATGAAGTCAACACGTGTTTGGCCCAAGTGGTGGCAATCCTCAGGTAAGTTGACTATTGCAAATATGATCGCTAAACAAAACTGACTTTTGAAGGATCACTTTCTGAAAAGACACTCAAGCCCACATATCATCTCTGGTAGGTGTACAACTTCACTGACACTGGCATGAGCAGGAACTGTTCCATAATAATAAAACTTCTGTCAATTCCAAGAGGGACTGCAGATTACACATTTGTGAAATTCGAATTCAATATTTGAAAATGTTTTCTTCTCAAAATTTCATATCAGCTGAGCTTAGCTTCCTAAAATCTCTGAACAGGAATCCTGGAAACACCAGTAATTGTTGTGTACATTTATCCTCATTAAGATGTCCAATGCTGGAGCTCTAGCTTTGTAGTTAAATCACATTCAACTTAGGTCCAAATGCCTGAAATCAACTCCAGTTTTAATAGATGATAGCATAAAATACTGTCATGAAACTTTAGAGCAGCACTGGATGTAACTGTTGATCAACTGTGATCTCTGAGAAGCCACTGAACTGTCTTCTACTTCACTGTATATAGACACCTAATCCTTACTTGTTATTGAGAATGGACCTGCTGTAGTGGATGAAGACATTACCTCCTCCAGATGTCCCCTCTGTCTCCCTTGGTTTGTCACTGCGCTCTTCATAGCCACAATTGAGCTGGGTCACCTACATGCTCCCCTTCCACTAAAATTGTGGACTAATGTACTAGGTGAATTAAAATCAGTAATGGTTTATTTGAGCTTACTCCCTCTTGTCACATTCAATTCTCAGAAATTTTTAATCCTTTCTCCCTCCCAGAGGTAGCTTTAGGAGGTATCATTTAGCTGACTTTTACTAAAGTCACAGAAGTAAACTAGAGTGCCCTTTCATTGCAAGTGTTAAGCAACATTTCAGAAACAATTACAATACAGCTGCAAAAAATGTTAAGGATGACTTACCACAAAGTTGATCTGTATTTTTGGTCAGCTACTGTCACTACTGAACAGAATAGTCTATCCAGTGGTCTTTGAACCTGGAGATAAAGAATTAAAAGGAAGGGAATGTGTCAAAAACAGTCATGTCATTTATACAACAAAAGGTTATCAAGGTTCCTTGTTACTCTCATCTTAACACCACATTAAGTAACACCTTTAAAATTACTGTAATTCAGACTAAAAATTTAATCTTGTATATTTAGGATTGAAAAAAAAAAAGTTGTCCAAACTGCAGATGCTTTTGCTTTACAAAAAAAGTAATGGCCCCAACCCAAGCAGTTGCTTCTGTCCAGTCTAGTTCCTACCTATAACATTGTCCAACAACAGAAGAAAACATTCTGAAACCAAATTCTTTACTTCACAGAAGTAAAAGAAACTTGGTCATGGACTCCTGTATCTGCAACTACAGCAGCTTCTTTCACACCTCAATTGAAACTGTACTGAAGGTCTGACTTTTACATTTTTATAATAAAATAAGCTATTTATATATATATATATATGCATGTATGTATGTATGTATGTATTACTATTTCTGAAGCAGCTTACTCAAGAGTTATGCCACACCGTGAAGCTCATTTCTCACTACCCTGAGTCTTAGAATAACAATTTTACAGACAGGGAAGAGGAAGTTGGTTGAAAGGGTTTTTGATTGACTCACAGTTTCATAAACAGGCTGAGGATGCTTTTCTTTCCTACACCATTCCAGAAGATACATTTTTGGAGTAATCTGTGGTGGATACTCTCGCCTAGACAGAAAAATTTGTGGTCAACAACTGTGCCTAGAATTTACTTACTAAACAGACCTACTTTAAAACAGACAGGTCAATATCTCAACAAAATAAGTGCTGCTCATTATATTATTTCTACCTATTATTCTTTGTGGTTTACTTTTACAGCTCAAATTATAAGAAAAATGCCACTTCCTTATTAGATAGTTCAAGTAACATGTCTGACCTAGCATCTAAAATAAAAGCTAAACTTTTCTGTTAACCATTCTTCCCAAACATTCACATTCTGTAATACAGGAGAAAAGACAGTGACCAGAAAGGAGATTCTAAACTAAATCTATGATATAGAATATAGATACAGTTTGACACTGCTTACTCTAAGAGCAACAACACGATTAAACACTAAAAGAAAGAACAGAAGCTGTTTCTGTTATGAGACAATAGAGTCATCAAATAAATAATAGTGGGAAAGGTAGGCATTGATTCAGTTACTGATATGAAAGTACTTGCTCCTGGTACTTGGCAGAAAAAAAAAAATACAGTAACACTGTATCCTGTCCTCAGGGAGTCGGTAATATACCCTGTAACTATTAATGCATTATGACTGGATTCAAGGAGCATTTTATATAGCATGATTTTTGAGCTGTTTGATAGATGTAATAGCAGGGTGGGTATAACATGTAAAGTAACAGTAATTCTATAAGCCTCAGATTATAACCAAAACTTACTTAAAATAATGTTGTGCATAACCCCCTACCTGATGATGGGAACATGTTTAGAAGACTGCAGATAAGCAGATATGTTGTCTGCTTGGAATAGAGCATTATGAAATTTATGCAGGACTTTCTATAAAAGTGTGTTTTAATTAAATTCCACATAAAAATAATTGAACTCTATACCTTTGTATATTCACCTTTGTTTATGTACAGATGCTTTAATTTTTTTTTATTATTATTATTTTTTTTTAAAGTCACTTGCAATTTTAATAACTTAACTGAGTCTCAGGATGCCTGGAACTAAAGAACATCTCATAACATTCAAAAAGCACAGGAAGAATGGTGATGCTAGTGATTACATAATTATGTACACGAATTGCTTCATAAAAATTCACTCCGAACATGCTGTTATGTGAATTGTTGTTTTCTAAAAACTGTAAAGCATTGCCAAATTCACAGTTGTTATTTACAGATGCAAGACAGTGGAATAGAATAAATTTGCATTCTTACTTGTCAAATCTAACAGCCATTTTTATTACATCTGGATCTTCCATTTGGTCATCTTCATCTTGTGTCTTAGTTTCCAGAGATGTTTTCTTTGCTTCAAAAATAGCTGTTGTTTCCTCATAGAAATCAGCCATTTCAAAGACTTCACTATTGAAACAGAATTCTTTTGTATTAGAAATCAGCTTATGTTTTTTTGTACCCCATTATGATAGAGAAAAGTAAGCATAGAAACCAATTGCGTTTAAATAGTGTATATATGTACGGAGAATTGCATGGAAGTATGGCTATGTTCTGTACAGTGACATTATATTGTTTCTCCTTCACATCTCATCAGACATGCTTGAGCTACAAGTAGAAGAAAGTTGTCATTTCCAGCACTATGTATTTAATTTGCAATCTGAAAGCCCTGGCTGAATCATCCTGCGACGTTCATTCAAGTTATTAGCTCAATTTGAGTTATTATATGCAGATCCCAATGCAAGGGAGGAAAACTAGGAAACTAGGATTTGGGTCAATGGTAAGTGCTTCAAACCACTTTAAATTTCATATCCATGGCAGGCTGCAGCTACTTTGAAAAACTGAGACTACTCATTTTCCACAGATAACAATAAAGCCTGCAGCACTGGAAAACTTACTTGCTGAATGTTATGCGTGCATGTTGGTATGAGTCTGTTCAACAATAAAATGAATTCTGGCCACTACACCATCTTCAATGCTCTAAGTGGAAAAGTGTTGAAGCTGAATAATGCTTGTAAGAGAAGGCAGCTCATTGTTAATTGTTGTGCAAACTCTTTTGTCTGAAATGAGTAGCCTCTCGCTTGAATTCAGTACTGAGGTTAAAACCTTGAGTGGCTGTAACATACCATCCCCACCACGAGGCAGCAGTATTAAGTAACATTTTTGTCTGACGATGTATAGGCTAATCTTAAATAACTGAAAGTTATTCCTTTATCTGGAGATTAAACAGACTATTTAGAACAGTGGTTAGAAGGCTTTGAGTCTGCAGATGAAAATTGATAAAAGACAATTTCTAAGAGGCACTCTCTTCTGCTCCTCTTATGCGTTCGTGCTACTTAAGCCAATTTTGAAATTGGTATTGCATCACATGTACAAAAACTGCTTGTGTTCAATTTCAGAAGTTCCCTAAAGAATTGCTAGGCCTAGCACATAAGACCAAAAATTTTACCCCAGACCTCTATCCGGTATTTACATGCATAAACTGCACCTCTCCTAACTCATTACTCCTCTCATAACTGCACCTCACCTGTGTAAAGGCTTGACTCTTACTTTACAATTTCTTTTCTTTACATGATATCCATTACTATTAATTCAGTAGAGAATACCACCACCCTTTTGGCTATGATTTATTTGAAGTTGTAAAAGATTGTTTCAGTTTATGCTATATCTCTTCTAACCAAATTAGAAAACTATACACAACTGCAAGTTACTCCAGTAAAAATTGTTCAACTACTTAATTGCAGGAATGAAAAATATCTTGCAAAATTTAACTGCTGTTTACAGGTTCCACTGCTCCTTTATGATTAAAGGAGGCTAGCTTCTTTTATATATGTAATAATTGTGGGCAGCAGTATTTATAGAGAGCCAAAGTTGGTAAATCACAGTAAACAGAAGGATTGCAAACATTTACATTCATTTCATAAGTGAACAGAATGTTGATTAGGTCTCACTAGAAAACAGTAATTCCATTTGCAATGCTTTCAACATTGCTTTCCATTTTCATACATGTAAGATAAACTGTTTCAGACTGCATTTTATAAAAGCAAAAGACACTTCCCCTCCATCCAATCAGAAGAATAATTGTGGCATGCAACGTGGATATGACATAGGCAAGCCTGTACCTCTGTTCTACTCAGTTTGGAGTGGGTCCAAGCCTGAATTCCCCTCCACTCTGGCTGAATTTAATGTCTATTTTATTGTTTCCCTCAAACTTTTCCTTCTTCCTTTTTTGTCTCTCCCTTCCAGAAATTTCATTCAGATCATTTCAGAGGTCTAGGATGAAGAGCTTCAATAAAGCTACTATATTTCCTCCAAAAGGTTGCCATATTTGGCTCTGATATTTCAGGTATGAAAAGCAGAACAAGAAAAATATATGCAGGTATTATACAGTCTACCTTCATACATTGTTTTGAGTTCAGCTCCAAGTGCTCATTTAAAGCAAGCATCTTGTCATAAAAATCACAGTAACTTTAAAAACCCTACTGTTACAGGGAAAGTTTTAAAAAAACTTGTCTCAGAAGACAAGTTCCAACCTGTTAACCTCCAAACTACCTCTAGAGAATAGTGAAATTTTTGTTTTTAGAATTAGTTAATGCAAACATTGGATAAATACCTGTCACTCTGTAAAGCACCTCTCAAATTAGTATGTCAAATATAGAGACGGTTTTAGGGTTAAAGCTTTAACTCCTGAGCATGTAGGAAACTTGGAAAGGGTTACTATATTATTCCACATCTCAACAACCGTGTGTTTTTTTGTTTTGTTTTGTTTTGGTAACTACTTCTGAAGGTCTGAAGTGCCAGGCAGTACTACAGACAGAACTGGTTTGCAAGTCTGATAGAGTACAATTTCTATTTCAGAAGTACATGCTTACCAGATTTCCTGTGTGGACTGCGCAGCATGCAGCTTCTTACCCTGAGTAGTTTCCAATTGTTCTCTTAACATCTGACACAAACAGTATTTCGTGTTGGTATAGTGATTATCATATCTCACTGCCTGAAGGAGAAAGACAAAGTATATTAAAATATGCCAAAGTTGTCTCGTGTAAACCTTGTGCCTCTTGATGAATTTCAAAATCATTTTTGAAATGCAAAGCACAGTGTAGAGTTTTCTCAATAACATATTCAAGACAACTCAATTAACATGAGTATAACTTGATTATTTTGACATGTCCTCATAAAAAGAAATTCAACTTATTTATATACTTATGAAGAAACAGCTGACCAGTTAACAGAATTGACTAGTGAAGTGAAATTTTTAGTAGCTGGTTAATGACAGTCCAAATCCTCAGGAAAAAAAAATTGAATTGATGACATGATCATATCCACAGATTTTCAATTTATTTCCTGCTTGTTACTAAAAAAAAAAAAAACTGTGTTTTGAATAATCTAGCAACTTTGTATGATAGATGACTAAATCAATGGAGCTATACTACTACGATACAGCATTACTTTGACAAATCATTACCTTTACTTCCTGGCTGCTAAACATTCTTGACAGTATTTGTGATAAGCAATTAATTTCTAAAAATGAAGCTAACAGCACATATTTAATATTCCTTCACTTTTCTCTTCAATATTAATTGCACTAATAGCATCAAGAGAGTTGCCCCACCTATCGCTGGCTTTTCAAATTCCTAGACATTCTTAGATAGCCTTATAACCCTCATAAACGTTCCCAAGGAACCTGGGCTAAAAGGCATGGTATGTAAGAAAAGAATCACTGGGAGAAATTGTTTTCTGAATGATTTCTGAAAATTGTTTGCTGAACACAGTAAAACAGAAGAAGCAGTGGTTCACTTGCAAGATTCACATCATATGCAGTCTGTTAAAACACCACCAGAGCCTAAGCATCTGAAAGTAAGAGGAGTTAAGATACCATAGTAAGATTTGGACTACATTCTAAACAATGCTAACTACAAGTAAAGTCTTCCAGAAAAAGCATACATATTTGATGTAATCTTGCATGACTTCCTTCAAGGGGAAAGGACCTTCTTTTCTGAAAATAGATGGGTTCCACATGGCAGCACGAGCTATCATTACAGATGAGGCAGCTGTTGCTTTCTGGAAGGTCTCAATGTCCATATATTCTTTGATGAAGTCATGAGATCCTCCACTACAAACAAACATCAGTGTTATGATCCAGAATGTTTTATGTGCTATTATATGTACTTTAACGCAGCTTCGTATTTTCAAATGTGATATTACATTACTAACGACAGCACTGTGTTCAGGATATTATCTCAAATCTAAGAACAAATGGGTCTGAGTTATGTTAGCAATGGATCATTAAAACATTGATTATATACAAATCTCAGCATGTCAGGACACTTACAAAGAAGTAAATTGATATACTAGTTAGAAGCAATTTATCAACAATAAACTTCTGATATTTTTGCATCTTAATGGCACACTTCTGCATCATGGAAAGTACTCATGCAGAGCTGACATATCTGTGACCTGCAAAAAAATCTAAGAAAAATTGTTAGCCTCATCGTTTAACGAGGCATGCAAATGATTATTTGCAATGCTCGACCAATGCAAATCTTGCTTATTTTTGAACTCCATCTTGTTTAAAAAATTATTCTGAAAACTCAAAAGGGGGTGAGCTACTGAAAAGCAGATCAAAGACTATCAGCATGGAATATTGCCTTTGTCCAGTATAGAAACAGACTTCCCAGCAGCAAAAACTTTGATTTTCAATTTATTTTCTGCATACAAATGTGAACAAGGAAACCACTCTCAAATTCCTGAACCAAGCATATGGTTTGCAGAGATGCAGTTTTTCCAGGCAAACTTGGTATCAAGAGAACTTCGTTTAAAGACAGTGCTTCTCTGGCCAAGGAGATTCTACTGCCACTAACAAACAGGTGAAGTGTATAAAGATGTTGGGCAGATAGATCAGACAATTCAGGGCAGTTTGCTACTTTTCATTACCTCTGCTTCCAAAATTGTTCTTAGAAGTTACCTGTTTGTGGCTAAACTTTTCTAAGAATGAGTTGCTTATTTTGCTATCAGTTACTGAAGGATCTATCAATAAAAGCAGACAGATTCAGTGCGATCATGTTTGTATGCCTGGAGGCTAAGCAGGTGTTAGGGAAAACTGATGCCATAGTACATAACACTTTTTGATCAGTGGAACAGATGATCTATACTGTGCAAGTGTTCAAGATACACAGTGGTATGGTTATAACCAGTCACTGTACGCAGCTTAAAATCATGGAAAATTCAGCTATTGGATGCAATTAGAAACAACTTGCCTAGGACAGGCTGTGACACAGAAAAGCAGTAATTTTTTGAAGCATGCAGGGACTTTTTAAACTAAAACTGAGGTACAGTGATAATTCGTAAGGCTAAGTTCCATCATTGATACCTCTGTTTAGATTTGATCTCTGGTAGCAGATAACATTTGTATTTGCCTCCACATGAAGAACCTTCTTTCTCCTGCACTAGCACATCTTAAGTTAAGTACAGGCATCTTGCAATAACCAGCTGATTAGTCCAACCTACTTTGCTATCACAGGAATGGAGACTGCTTCAGATATGGCTTTGATCACGTCACAGTGGACAGGGTGCTGAGGCCTCTCCTCCTTCTTCCTTTCCAACAAAGAAAAAAGACAAGACCAAAGATTTCCTATGGAATTTGTATACATTTAGATCACAGCAGAAATAACTCAAAGATTATTTTGATATACTTATTTTTGCTCATTTACTTTATATATTTGATGCCTTCTTTTTAAATGTGAGAATTATTTTAAATGCTTTTAAAAACATTGCAACTATAATTTCATATCCAGATAAGCAGGGATTTTTAGACACAATGTGCAAGATAATTTTAGTTTTATTTGGTCTTGATTGAGACTAAAATTTTAGGAAAATAGCAGCAAATAGTTCAATAGCACCAAATAGATCAACTCCCTAATTACTGGCCTGATTTTTTAAAACACTGATTTAGCTAGCATTTGAAATCAGAACTACATTTTAAATTTAGAGTATGTTCTACTCATATCTTACTGTGCTACTTTTGCCAGAAAACTGTAGAAAAAATGTAACACTCTTGCCTGAAACATATTTACCTTCCATGGACTGCAATGGCAGCAATACCAGTTTTTTCTATTCTCTTTACCAGATTCACAGTATCCTCAACCTGACAGGTAGGAGAGAATGACATGATCTTAGTTCAAAGAAGTTATCGTGTGATCATTGCACAAACAAGTGTTGGAATTCCTTTCTTTCATTAAGAATAATGCGAGTCCTGTACTTCAACAGTATCTCCCAACAGGCATACCTATTTAATATATACTTCAGTGAAAGAACTACATATTATGGGAAAAAATAAGAATACATTTTCAATACTTCCTTGCAACCATGAATTACAAACTTTCTTGAGCCAGACAATGCAATACTTTGTATTAGAAGAGTATTTTCCAACAGGCTTTTAGAGGGTCATTTGAAAGTGATACAAATTGCTAATCAAGTCCTTTTTAATGACTACTCTACAAATTGTAATTAAAATGCATCTTAGATGGATGATTAGGAGAACACCTTCTGAAATGAACCTAAAATGCAATCATGCATCTATAAATATTCCTCTCAGATAAATCTTACATTTAACTAGTACCTAAAAAAGTGCAAGTGGTATTCATACATGACCACTGAATCAAACGATGCAGGGGAGAAGGGGAAGCTCTCAGTACATCTTTAAAGAGGTAATATGCTGTTAAGATAAAGAAAGTTGGTACACTACTGGATTAGCCTGCCTTGTATAGCTCTACAGCTTTGGGGGCATGGTGGTGGGGCTATTTTCTTTTCAAAAGCTGCAGAGCAATCTGTGGCCCATCACAAAACAGCAGCCTTTGAAAAATGCAACACCTACCAGGTGGCATGGACATAGAGACAGAAGCCCACCTGCTGTTCTGATGTAAGATATATTATGCAAAAGCAGCTTGAAACAATAAGGAAGAGACTCTAGAAAAGCTGTAGAAATAGAAAGGAAAGGTGCCAGCTTTTTGGTTTAATGGGATCAGACAGTACTTCAGAAACAATGATCTTACACAAAGTTAATGATTTTTTTCCACAATGACTTCATTTGTTCATATAACTAAATGCATATGCAAATTACTTTTGAACAATAGCTAGCTCAATTACAGTTCATCCATTGACAGAAATATTTGTCCAGTTCATATGCAATCACAGTTAAAGGTAACCAAATACAGATTTTAAAAATAATCAGTCATTAAAAGAGAAGGCACATCATCTCCTGGAGCTTAAAAAATTATGAAGGGGATTCAACCAAAAAAATCTAATAAGGGAACTATATCAGCTGTAAAAAAGAACCTATGTATTTTCACTATAGTCATAATAGTTACATTTTAGAAAAAACATTGACAATACAAAACACAACAGCTTTAACAAAGTAAGTCCTACCACAATTTTCTTGAAAAGAAGGATTGTACCCAAAAATCTATCTAGAAAAAAGTCATTCTAAAATTGTAATGGAGATGTTGCTTTTGGAAAAGATTATGAGCCTCTTCATATAAACTAGCAATTTTAGTACTCAATCTATCAAACAGTTTCTAAAGAGGTTGCAGAAATTGTTTTTAATTCAGGTATCATTTGTAGCAATTATCACTGTCTTTGCACATACAATAAATCAGGAATCAGGACATACAAAGTCTCCTTGCAGTGTAAAATACAAGTAGTTTCTAGGGTGCAGACAGTTTCTATTGTAAACGGAATTTCGTTAGTGAAATCTGCTTTGTTAACATGAACATTGGAAGTTAAAGAAATAACATCAGGGCTTTGTCTTCTCCTTCTCTTTCAACCTCACACAGACTGTCAAGAAATTCAAAGGTCATCACACTGTGCTTATATACACAAGATACTACTCTCGGTCAATTCCATATTTGGCAATCTTCTACGATAACAGGGGATTTTTTCCTTTTTATTTTTCATTCAGTGCTTATCCATCAGCAAAAGCTTTGGGATTAACTTAGTGGGTTACAATAAACAGGACTAAAATATTTACTACAGAAGTACCCACAATCTGAATTCAATAGAATGAGATCGTGTGTAGACATCTAATGTTTAGTATTTTCTTGAGTTTTTTAATTAGAGGAGAAAATAACTTTGGCATCCCAAACAAATTATGATCCAAAAGCTATTTCACAATAATAAGTCTAAACTGTCAATATATTAGATTTCCATATATTATAACTGATTTTTAATCATAGAATTAAACAAAAATAAAACACTTCAGTGTGGTGATTTATGTTCTTACTGAGGGCAAAATGCGGATTTTGCAGGTTACTGGCTTACAAATTCCTTTAACAAGAGTAGTCAGTATCTGGAGGGGAGGAAAAAAAGACAAAAATGTGATTACAAAAGTGACATGAATAAAACTCTCCTTCCTTCTCTCTTGAAGATGCAATGAAATTAGAATAATATATCACTAGTTATTGTACCTCTATAAAGAATCTTACATGCGTAAGAAAACATACAATCTCTAATGTAGTGTATAATTTTTCTGGTAGATATGAATTCCAATGCTGCTTTTAAGACGAGGTAAACTGTAAACAATGATCACTTCAAAATGAAGTGCAAAATTTCATTTTCATGCAACTGTTTTTATAGTCTTTTCATATTTGAGTTTTAAATTTCTTATGAAAACTCCATGTGAGTACTCATTAAAAAGAATTTTTGGGGGGAGAAGAAAGCTTTCAAAATGGAAAAAACAGAAGGAAAAAAAATCAAGCAATGTCATTGAATCTTCTAATAAAAACAAAAATTGTAAACTGAATTCCACACTTAACACAAAGCACATTTTACTCATTAAAACAAACTCGGAATAAGCAAACAGTTGGGTAGTTGTTAGTTTAACCGTTTAAAAGCTAAGCCATGGAAAGAATCTACTTTTCGAAGGCTGAATTCAAGTCCAATAGACCATATTTAAACAAAAGGGCTACATAATGGCCTATACACATCTAAAATCTATGACTATAAACTAATACTTTGATTTATGAAAGCATATTCAATAGGAAAATGGCACCAGAAATCCAATAGCTCCCTAGACAAGAGAGTCAAAAGCAACTGATCCTGACTGTTACTAGAAAAATACTGTACTTTTCAACTGTTTCTTTGAGATATTATCATGCATGTGATTTTATTGAGTACAATTCCCTTGTATAAAATGGCTGGAACTTCAGGTAAATGATTTCTTTCAGAATTGTGCATACCATGAAACTTGAATTTTGTTTAATGATACTGTACTTATTAGGTTCCCAATACAGAAATGAGCTTTTATAGCTAGCACACACAAATTCTTATGCTTAAAACACCTGGGAAGTAATTAGTGTTTTCCAATCTTTCCTCAGTAGCATTCTCTTAATTAAAATTAAAACTAAGAAAATTCTCAAAAAACTCTTTAGTATTTTAATTTATTTTTATTTTTACATGTAAACGAAACTGAGATGATCTAATTTTCCAAACGTTATCACCACATTATTTTCACAATAGTCTCAAACATTATAAGCTTTCAGTGTCAGCCTCATTAAGGATTCCCATACAAGAACCAAATCTTACATTTTTTAATTATATAGAAAACTTGATTTGGAGATGTAATTTCAAATGTCTTCTGCAGGCTATAAGTTTAGTTATCCCTTTGCAGTTGGCTAAGAGTAATTTTCATGCCTATGATTTTGCTGCTTATTAACAGCTCAAGTTGAAAAGAATGATTCCAAATTTTTGAAGTTCAAGTTTCCTGTTCTACTGAAGAATATCAAAACAAAATGTAATGGTTGTACAGTGGAAGGGAAGCTGTTAACAATCACCTTTCCAACTGCCTCTCATTCCTACAAGAAGTATTTTTGCCAGATTTACTTCCAGCCTGCCAAATATTTTCCTCTCAGTTCCCACTCCTAATAATTTCTTTCAGCCTCCATCACCTTATGCATCATCAATTACGATTTAATTCTGGGTAATATAATCCACCTTACCTACTTTATCAAATACCATATAGGCCTCAAAAACTTAGGTTCTGGTTCCAGTTCTGTTGCCTATACTGTTAACTGACTTTCCACAGAATACAACACTTATCTGATTCTGCTTTCTTTTTTGGAAAATAGAGACTGATAGCCAGCCTTCTCTAAAAAGGTTTTGAGATCAAGACTGATCACTTGTACTTGTGCTTTTCCCATCAGCTAATTAAAGAGTAACAGGTTCAGTCTGTTCCATTTAAACTCTTGCTTTGGTACAATTAATAATATTTCAAGTTGCTGAACAGTCAGTTTATACAGTTTGGCTAACACTGTGGCTTTTGGTGTCAAGAGATTCATACACTTAGTAAAAGGCTAAAACTGTGTCATGGTTATAACTTTGATGAGATGCCCTTCTAATGGCACATCGTCAGAGAATGAAAGAAATGACACAACAACCTGCTTTCGTATCTGAGCTTACAAAGAATAGTAACTACGCAATGAATCAGCTTGTTAGAACTGCAGAAGTCCTACTATCCTACAAAGTAGAATGCTGTTATTACAATAAGAGAAGCTATTTACAAAAAAGACCATCTCAACATCCATTTAAGAAAGGAGGAAAAGGCAGGGATCAGAAAGAGACCAGATACCATTCACACAGATGAGCAAAGAGTCTAGCCTCTTCAAAAGACCAACCTACACCGAAGAGCCCTTAATACAAAGAACACTCAAAAGCCACTTGGAAAGTGGCAGAGAAATGCATTCGGTATTTTTGTCCAGATCTGCATACCTTGGACAGTACAAGAACAAAAGAATGACCATCTTGAAACACTTCTCACTGTGTACCATGATTCAGTTATTACTAAGAGGTGAATTGTAAACTAGAACTGTCCTCAGGAACTCTGAAGGTGGATACAGTAAGTGTCTAAAAGCTATGGGGAAGCAGGACAGTGAAGCCAAGAAGTCCTTAGGAACATATCACGCATTTTTCTTTACATACGTGCATATGTACCTTTTTCATACAAGTTCATACAAGGTTTTTATATATTTGCAGATCCACATGCAGATGTTTATGTAAAACTCCTCCCTCTATTTGCTCTGCAAATATAGCACCACATTATGGAAAGTTATAAAACAAAAAAGGAATAAGGTAGCAATTTTATAGTTCCGACCAAGAAAAACTAAACCAGGAGTATTATTCACCCATAACCTCAATTATAATATTCAAAACTGATTATTCCACTCTAGCTTTTACAAATCTGTCTTCTATGCATTCATCTTTGCTTTCACTGGAGCACTGTCTGTATTACTTTTCAAGGCAGTTTAAAACCCACAAGGTGATACTTACAGACTCTATTTTGTCAGGATCAGATAGCAGTGCTGCCCCCATACCTCCCTGGGAAAATACACAAATTGTTACACACTAGGAACATGAAAAATGCAAACTTTTTCAGCTCAATTATTTCACCTAATAGCAGACCACAGTAAAAATACACTGCTTATTAGTCAAAGAAAGTAGAAAATGGCAAAATCTGAAATGCAGGAGCATTAGCGAACAGTTTGGTGAAACATTTCCTAGAGCTGTATCAGAATAATTAAGCAGTAATTCAGGACACCAACTTGCTCGCATTACTTTATGGAGCAGACAGGATTTCAAAAAGCTATCTTTAGCAACTGTAGTCATCTGGTTTCTACTCATGAAGTGACAGAACAGATGTATTGTTTTAGTGTTACACTTCATGTTTGAGAGGTCTTGGTGTCAGTAGTTTCTGCCTACACGCTCTAAGCTTAGAAAAGCAGGTTAACAAAAACTAAATGGCTGTATTAAATTATGAAAACTTTAATAATCTAATATTTTGGCTATTCTTTCTGCATGATCTAATCTGCATGCATAGATCTGGAGGCAAATAGGCAGACATAAGAAGTTAAAAATTGCATGAACTTTTTTTTTTGACCCAATACTACTGGTGGAAAGTAACCATTCACCAGCATAAGAATTTTTGATTTTTTTTTTTTTTTATACCCTAATACTGCATGGGTGTTTTGTTCTTAATTATGATTCTATGGAAGGATAAAATCATCTCTCATATAATTAGTTATAATATAGAAGAAAGTCATAAAGGCTGAATAAAACAGTACTGGAAATACCATCAGACCATTATGAATTTAATCACATGTCCTCAACATGACTACAGTACCTTGGTAATACCATTTTATCTCAAAAGCCATCTCGCAAAATACAGGGAAAGTTCAGAAACAACAGAAACTAAAGACATAACTAAAAAGGCTCCAGAAAAAGGGAAATTCAAGTCTAAGTTTAAAAAGAATGTAAAATATTATTTTCACCATAACTCACTTACAATGTCATTTTCAGACATTACCATTAAAACAAAAAAAAGTTAATGGGATTAAAACAGAAAAACCCTAAGAATCTACAGGGGTAAAATTATTCACAAGTTAGATTAAATATTAGAAGAATGAAAATAATTCTTCTTAACAGTGCAAGTCAAACTACAAAACTAGAAGTAATGAAAGAGAAAATCCCCCTGTAAATTGATTCGTCCTACGACTTTCTTGTACCATTTCCTGGTACATTTGGATTGTCAGTCCATTTCAGATTGTTGGCCATTGTCAGATCCAGGCTGGAACATTATGAACTATTTAAGTGAAGATACTAGATACCAGAAAGGCATCTTACACTGTTCTTACACTCATTATATGCTCCAAAGGAAAAGCAATCTTTGTGATGGAAAAAAACATCAGCCATCTCTTATATACTCTATGTACAATTGTTAGGGCTCTTTGGTTCTTCTGTTCCAAAATTTCATGATGTAGTCTGTCCTTCTATCTCTTTAAGGCAATGGGGCCTAAAATAAACCCTTTCCCTTTTCAAGTAGTTTAATCAAGAGACATGTTCCATTACTGGAAAATACAATTCACTTAGACAAAACATTCTTTTCTCTTGGCTGAAAAACTGAAAATGGAGGATGAGATACTTGCATGGAGTAGGGTCTGTACAATGTCATGGCATCATGCGAGGTACGGGCATGTTTGGCAGCATTGGCTTTGGCCTTTACTATTCACTGTTTTAACAACATTGCTTCAGACACCAGATATTGCATTTCAATTGGCTATGTCTATTCATGCGCCAGATACAATAAATTGGTGCAGAATTCTATTTTGGGGATGGAAAAAAAAAGGTTTACTTGGTCCATATGCAACTTGGTTTGACAACAGAAAATATGCAAGTTCTACAAACGCTTAAACTGATACTAGGAAGTAGGGAAGATCAAGTTACCATTTGCCCTCTTGCTTTAGCAAAAGGACAGTAAAAAAATTCCAGATGGAAAGAAGGGATAACACAGCATTAGGAAGTGAAAGTACTACTTATGTGAATGTATTGTCTTCTCTGTTTAAAGGATAAAACGTTACAGTTCCGTATGACAGAGAACTTACTCCAAATACTAAAAATGCCAGTACTACAAAGACTAGAGGACAAAGTTTACATGCAACAGCCAGGCTTATTCCCTGGAATGAAGCTGAGTCTTCTGAGCTGAAGTTCTTTTCCACTAAGTACAAAATTTCTCTTACCTATTTCTGCATGAACATCTGATAACAAGATGGAGCAACATGGTCTTATTCATTTTTGCTTTATACATAAGCTAAATGGCTTAACAGTTCAAATTACCAGTTTGACTACTGTGATTTAGCCGTAGATCAGAGGACTAGTTCAGTATTGCATATGATTGCTTGAAAATCAAGTTTTAAGTGGGAGGAGGACAGATCCATTACTGACCAATAATGGAATTCAGTATTGCTAAGTTGTTTTTATATTTATTTGCTCAGGTGACAAACTGATTCCTACTTTTTCCATGGCTAAGCAGAATATGTTACATTCATCCAACAAATGAGTGACCTCAGGAAAACAAAATAAAGCTTTATTTTATCCTGCCTTTCAGAATTTACTGTTAAGTACAACATAAAACATAGACTGTCAGAACTTTCAGAATTATAACCAGCTTTAGTTTTAACTTTGTACAGTATTACAAATTAACAACCTCACTAGGTTTTTCTCTACATTCAGTGATTGTCTTGACAGAAAATACAATCACCACTTGCTCAGTGCTACACATCCACACTAACCTTTGCTTACAAGTTTCATACATGCTTACCCACTTAAGGGCATGGTACAATTAATTACATGACCAGACCTATTCTTAAGATTTCTAATATACTATGTTATTTTACTGTATCAGGGCCATGATGCCTTCAAGATTCTCTTGTTCATTACAAAAATAAACTCAAGTTTATCTGCATGAAAATTTTACTGCTTTAATTTGTTCAACCCAGAAAAACAGAACATGTATTTCACACTCCACAAAAGAAAGAAAAGGATTTAAGAGTAATCAAAATCCACTTGCCTTAGTAGAATATTCTTTTGGGCAGCCCATGTTGATATCAATACCAGCTACATCACTCTCTCTGAAAGAGATGAAAAAAATATATTTCAGCATATAAGAACAAGAATCAGGAAATAGGTATCTTGCCAGGAAGCTTTTTCCATCATTATAAGGCTTAATGCAAATTTAAGATTAAGTTTTTATTTGAACTTCTGAATTTTCAGCTTCTCATTTATGTACATTATCTACTTTAACAGTGGTTTGAACACCAGTCTTTCCACAGGTTTCAATGACTAGTGTTGTGCAGAAGCTGCAAACATCCATCTTAAGTGATACTCACCATATCCACCACCAAATTCACCAGTGTGTCAAAGCAAGTGTTATAAAAGTTTCATCTATTTGAAATGGAGGCTTAAAAACACCTTTCAAAAAGGTTTGGGATGTACTTTTCATCTCTGCACAATACTTTACTGGGGGCTTCAAAACACAAAAAATAGGAGCCATTCAGAGATATGTAGTCTCATCAGCAGGTAATAGCCAGAAAATTCCATATTGGGAAGATCAAGGACACACCTACTGCACAAAAAAAATGCCGTCAATCCCAGTAAAGAAATTATGTAGCTGCTATTTTGAGTATGAATTATTTTAAATAGAAGTTGCAGTCTACACCATTATACTATTCATCTTTTGAGATGAGATCAGTACTACTCTATACCGTTCAGTTCCTACAGAACTTTTCTTGAACATATTTAGGGGTCCTATCAAGACCTACCTTGATCCTCTCAATCATTACAATTTGTCTTCCAGAATAATTCCTCTCTACAAAACAACAACAAAAGAAAAAAAACACACCACAACCACCACCAACAAAATAACACAAACCTAGGTTGGGAAGGGGGTGAGAGAAGATTACTTACACAAGCTTAGCTACTGCCAAGGCTCTTTCAGCATCTGCTGAACCCTGTTGGTAAAACAAGAGTATATAATTTAAAAATAGCATCAAATGAATAAAAAAATAAGTTCACTTCCACATGTGTAAAACTGTATTTGCTCTAAATATTTAGTACAAAGTAACAGACACCCATTCACAGCACAACAGATAGCAGAAACATTTAGCTAAAGCATGTCAACCACCGAATGACAAGTGATGCAAAAAGAGATCTTGAGAGGTCAGTCCACCTTCTTGACCTGCAGCAGTAACAAATGTTCTTAGCCCATCACCATTAGATATTTATTTATCATGTTCTTAGGAATTTCCACTAATAAAGGATTCTATAGCCTCTACAGGCAGCTTATTCCACAGCTATCATTGCCATTGAAAAAAGACTTTTTCATTGACTAATGCAGTCTCCCACCCCCATCATATCTTGTCTTATACACAGTGGACTCAAAGAACAAATTACTATCTTTTTGCCCCCTCGCAGCCTTTAATCCGTTTGTGCAACATTAATGCAGATACTAGTACTCTCTTATCTAGACTAAACAATGTCATTTCTTTTAGTCTTTACAGTGAGACTGTTCACAGTGCAAGATTTGAGCATGGGATCAAGCATCAGCATAATTTATTTTTGGTATGTATATGTTTGAAAATAACAGATACTGATTACAAAAACAAGAAGCCTTCATAGAGCACAGAACTCATCTTAATCACCTCTTCTGAAAGCAGCGGTATAGAGAACTTATACTACAGCATGTTAACTGCATGTGTACCAACAGATTAGAAATCTGCAACATATTTGGTATGATATTTTATCTCCATCTGAAGCATCAAGGTATAGACAGTCTGCATTACAGACAGCTCTTTTAGACTTACATAGCTACTAGCACTACCTTGTTTAACTACGTTATTAGAAGAGTACCTGCTGTTGGTTTCTTACCATTTGAAAGACGACACAGTGCCTCTCCCTTTCACAAGTTCTGAAAACAACTCTTTCATTTGGTGCAACAAAGTCCACTGTTTCAAGTACTTCTATGTGAAATGAGAAACATAAAACAAAAAATAATATACAAATGTAATCATAAAGGAAGCTGTATGACCATACAACTTTTATACAAATGAAATGCTATCAAACAAAACTTCCATGAACAGCACAACTAATGGCACCCTATCTCCCATAAGTCCTCAGAGCACATTTATTGCACACTGCAGCTTCCCTCCTATAGTACTCCCCAGTCATCCTCCAGCCTGTTAGACAAGCAACAGCACCAGAACACATCTGAAGATGAATCAACCAGAATGAATGAACATCATGCTACCATTTTCAGGAAGGGGCAGGAATGGATTTATGGGTGGCTTCTGTTCCCTGCCAGGGACACTACAAACAATTGTTTCTCATCCCACTCAGCTGTTGTAAAATTTATGGAGGTCTCAAAGATATCCTTTTAACTTGTCTGTGAAAATCATGTTGGGCCAAATTGAGTCCACAGACTCCAAGTTAAGGAAAGAATGACAAACAATGAGATTCTGTATGTCGTTTCCTTACTGCAGTAGACTAAAAAGTATACGTATTACAATGTCACAAACAGCTATTATAAAGACTTATGACTGGAAACTGTCTATACCGCAGTCCAAATGATTTTGTTTCTTGGCTACCATATTGAGCTTACATGGCAAGGCTTTGGTAGTAGGGGTGATCTCTGTGGCAGCTGCCCCATGTCAGATAAGAGCCAGTTCCAGCCAGCTCCAAAAAGGACACACCACTGACCAAAGCTGAGCCAATGAGCAATGTTGGTTGTGCCTCTGTGAGAGCATATTTAAGAAAGGGAAAAAACTGCTGTGCAACAGCAACTTGGGAGAGAGGAGTGAGATAAAAGTAGAGAGAAACAACATTTCCACAGCTTTTCTGTGGAAAGCCCACGCAGGATCAGTTTGAGAAGGACTGTATCCCATGGGAGGGACCCCACACTGGAGCAGGGGACGAAGGTGACCATGAAGGAGTGGCAGATGACAACTGTTATGGACTGACCATAACCTGCACTCCCCTGCACTGCTTGCAGAGAGGTAGAAGACGGTGGTTGGAGGTAGGAGGGGGGAGGGTTTTTCTTTAGTTATAGTTTCTCACTGCTTTAGTCTGTTAGTAATAGGCAATAAATGACATTAAGCTCCCTAAGCTGAGTCTGTTTTGCCTGTGATAGTAATTGGTGAGCAATTTTCCTGTCCTTATCTCAACGCTTGAGCCCTTCATCATATTTTCACTCCCTGTTCCTTTGAGGAGGGGCAGTGAGAGAGCCGTGTGGTAGAGTTTAGCTAGCCATCAGTGTGAAACCACTACAGCCACTGACAAACTTCTCCGGAAAAAATAAAATGCTTTACAACTAATATGTGTAGTTTTGCTCCAGAAATTAGATTTTGTTTCAGCACATACAAATGTAGAACTTCGGGGGGTGGGGGCAGGTGTAGAGCATTTTTGGCTTGTTTACTCCTTATTATGATGGCATACAAAAAGAGTAGAGAACGAGAGACTAGAACCAGTATATAGACTCAAAATTGAGGAAAGTCATTTGCTAGTTAAAATTTTACTATTTGTCTTTTTAACACACAAAGATAAAGCTTTAGCACTTCATCCAATACACTGGAATTTTATTGTCCTGTCTATTCCAGCTACTCTTTTCTTTCACCTGTTGTCAGTAAGCATAAGGCTGAAACATTACTAATATTTCCAACAGTGATCCCATTTTTCATAATAAAAATATAATTATCTAACATAATTCTAGGAGCCAGAATCACAACATCCTTCAGTTTACAAGGCCTATACCTGCATACCCAGTGACCTAACTTCTGTCAGAAAGTTTACAGGAAACTCACTGAATCCTTGTAATAGCTTAAGTCAATGGTGTATATTTTCAGTTCTGTATAAGGTAGGGAACAACCTTGTGTTAGGGTCCCACAGAAAGAATACCAAACTGTTAGTTACTAATAGGTTAGCCCTATCTTCAAAAAAACGCTTGTGGTTTTCCTGAGAGATATTAGCTGAACTACTGAAATTCCTTAAGAAGGAAAACTAAAAGTCTGAAACTGTACAGCAGCAGACAGGTGTAAGAATGGAGCTTCAAAAGCTTATTTTAAGCCTGTACTGATAACTCATTGTAATTACGATAAGATTATTTCAGCAAAATAATTATTTTCTCTTGACTAGAAAAAAAATGCTTACAGATATTAACAAAAGAAATGCTATGCTTACCATTTATAACCCTCTTACATTGCAGCATCTTTATGTCAATCAGCTCCTGAGAGTAAAGGAGAAAAAAAAAACAATGAATAAAAGCATATAAACCATCCAACTCTAGACAGTTATTCTATTTTATTAAACTATCTAGAGATAACAAATACAGAAAAAAAGAAAGCAAATAAAATTAAGCATTTAGTTGTATGAAGTACTCAACCAAAGTTTCAAAACATAAGAAAGGTGAGGTGTTGATATGGTTCTCGAAGATTTATTTTGTTCAAGTATTTTATCCACCAAGCTAGAAACAAAAGCAGAATAAGCCATCTAGAGAAGAAAGGGAAAACAATACTATAGCAACAGACCACCTCAAGAACTGAAGTGGGTTTGCACTGGCTAAACACATAAGCAAACAAAATACCAACATAAGGTTCATAGGACTTTGTTACCTTAAATCTAAGTTTTAAGGATTTGCTGTATTTGTTAAAAGATAAAATGAAACTTTGCGTTGAAGTTTACTCAAGAGCTTAATATACAGTCACCATTCTTCTAGAATTTGTGATCTTCCTTTAGAAGAAACCCAGCCCATCAACTTGCCTATATAAGCTTAACTGCAGACTTACGCATTTCTGGTTATTAAGGCCAATATTTCTCAGCTGTGTCTCATCAATCTGATTATATATGAGCTTTAAAGCAAACTGACTACCTTTAATTAGCAAAAGGCTACAGCTTGCACTAATATAACTTGTTAGCTGCTGAAATAAAATGGAGCTGTTAATCCAACTGTTCTATAAATTGAGGTGAAAAAAAGGTGCTCTGCTGCAAGTTATCTGAAAAAAAAATTGTTTAATATAGGCTCTTTGTTTTGCCAAAAAAGGTGAGATTTGAGATCTACTGATTAACAGGTAAAGAACAACAAACAATAAATTAGATTCATTTTAATTTGCTTGCATTTTACTCTAAGTCTTACTAGTAGTGCTTTTAACTTAATTTTTTAACTAATATTTCTCAACAGCTACTGTTCATGTTAACTTCTGAAATAGCTTTAAGATTCAAAAGAGGAAAGGGATTGCAGGGAAAGTACTGAAGAAGAAAAAGTAGAAATTCTGTTTTACCATACAGAAACAAAGTTACATAATACTGTTTTGTTGCTATACAACTACACTATAATTACTTAAAACAACTTTTATATTATCTAGTAAATTCTTAAAAAATCCACAAAACAGTTTTCCTGAAAAAGAATCTATTAACATAGAGTTCTAACAGCAAATACTAATACATAGCAAAGGTATCTCAACTCTCTAGTGTGTTGTTGTTTTTTTTTTTTTTTTTTTTCAACAATGTGGAAAAGAAGAAAGACAAGGTAGGAGATGTTATTTTTGGTGAGATAATGAAAAACTACTAGAAGAGTAACTTTCATGCCACAAGTTTTGCAACTTGTTAAATAAGCTTAAGGGTTTCTTCTTCTGACTTAATGTTTCTCTGGGATCATGGCAAGAGTGTGTGAAGGGGAAACTGATTTATACGGTGCTGAATTAAATAACTTGTCTTACCTTGGGACTTCAGAAGTAAGCAAAACAATACCTTCGTGTTTCAAGAACACCAGCAATTCCTACATTACTATTTTTGCTTAGGTTTCTATAGGAACCTTAGGTCCTGTCAAATCTGTGGCTTATGAAACTCCATAGCTGCTCAGTAACAATGTTCTTTGTAGCTGCTAAGAGGTCTGTTGTATTCAGTCTTTGTAGAAGAGATACTGGAGAACTTCAAGGACTGTCTGAAGCCTGACTTTCAGTGTTGAAGATGCCTAGATTCTGTAATTTTGTGATTCCTCTATATACAATCTATAGTTAGCCTCCCAGAGAACTAAAAAAAAAAGTGTATAGTCTTATTTAATCCAATATACTGCAGACAGGTGGGAAACTACTATTGTCTGTCAAAAAAGAAAAATACCCTATTATTCCCAATTTTGACACAGTGGTTACTATACTACTGGATTTTGAGATTTCTTCTGCATCATCCAGCAATAACTATTCTTTCAAATGAAGCAGAGCCAACTAATTAAATATTGTATCCAGCCATCTCTGAGAAGAGATCTAAGATCTTTGTCAGACTGATTCTGACGGTTCCTTTTAGCCCATTCTATTAGTATAGATCAAATACTCCCCAGTAAGGCCAATATTTAAACCATGTTTATGTTGTGTTTAACTCCTTTCTGATTTTTTTAATCTTGGCCAACTCATATAACTTGTACCTGTGCCCACATTTGAGATGAGCTAACAATAGCCCTGACAGGGCTCACAGGGAATACTGATGCACTACAACAATAAGGATATGGGGAACGAAGTCCCTTGAGTTACAGAGCAGTCCTATCATTAACATTCACTGCAAACAGGGCACTCGGCTTCAGGTAGCTTTAAGAAAAGTGGCCAAGCAGCGAGGCTAGCAGCACTATGTAAGCATGGATGTGCTGGGGTGGCACAGCAGAACTGGGTGAAAAAGTAGGTTGGTCTAAGGCTCCCTTCAATGCTACAACTCCACTCCAAAAAACAGCACTAGAATGTGAAGAAATTGTTCCGGTGAGTGCTTTGTCTAAATTAATTGAAATAATTAAACAGTCCTAAAGTATGGGTCTACCATAACTTGATGACTGCTCAAAGTTCTCTTAAGTCATTCTCTTTTCTCCATTTTTTTTAATGAAAAGTATATGAAAAAGTCCTGCAATAAACCAAGTCTACTCCTTTACTATTTTTCCCAGTAACACTGTCCTCAGGCTGCCTCAGCTGTCATACCTCACAGTACACGATGTCAGCACCGTAGTCCAGAGCTAGAAGACGCATTGGTAACGTTCCCACTCGCACCATCGGAGCCAGGATGTTCTTCCCTCTGAAACACAGAGGTGTGTTCACCGTCATTCCTGTTGCGGTAGTCTGAAACAGAACACATGGGGTGGGTGGGAGGGAGAAGTTACCAAACACCGTTTCCCACCAGCAAATGCCCAGAACTTTTCCTCACGGGCGGCTGAGGCTGTCAAGTCTGACAGGCTCCCTTCAGCGGCCCGCAGGCCGGCCGCTCCGCCGGTGCTTACTCGGCTCCCGCGGAGCCCTCAGCGAGCTCGGCGGCACCCCGAGGCCACC